>PVIU01010493.1:0-71239 GCA_004026605.1 Ondatra zibethicus | reverse complement strand
TGAATAAATGGGACCTCCTGAAACTGAGAAGCTTCTGTAAAGCAAAGGACACATTCATTAAGACAAAAAGGCAACCTACTGAATGGGAGAAAATCTTCACCAACCCCACATCAGACAAAGGTCTGATCTCCAAAATATATAAAGAACTCAAGAAACTAGACATTAAAATTTTAAATAACCTAGTTAAAAAATGGGGTACTGAACTAAACAGAGAATTCTCAACAGAAGTTCGAATGGCCAAAAGATACTTAAGGTCATGTTGAACTTCCTTACCGATCAGGGAAATGCAAATCAAAACAACTTTGAGATACCATCTTACACCTGTCAGAATGGCTAAAATCAAAAACACCAATGATAACCTATGCTGGAGAGGATGTGGAGTAAGGGGACCACTGATTCATTGCTGGTGGGAATGCAAACTTGTGCAACCACTTTGGAAATCAGTGTGGCGGTTTCTCAGAAAATTGGGGGTCAACCTACCTTAAGGATCCAGTAATACCACTCTTGGGAATATACCCAAAAGATGTTCAATCACACTACAAAAGCATTTGTTCAACTATGTTCATAGCACCATTATTTGTAATAGCCAGAACCTGGAACCAACCTCGGTGCCCCTCAATGGAAGAATGGATAAAGAAAGTGTGGCACATCTACACATTAGAGTACTACTCAGTGGTAAAAAAACAATGACATCTTGAATTTTGCATGCAAATGGATGGAAATAGAAAACACTATCCTGAGTGAGATAACCCAGACCCAAAAATATGAATATGGTATGTACTCAGTCATTAGTGGATTCTAGCCATAAACAAAGGACATTGAGCCTTTAGTTCGTGATCCTAGAGAAGCTAAATAACAAGGTAAACCCAAAGAAAAACATATATAGATCCTCCTGGAAATTGAAAGCAGACAAGATCGCCAGGCAAAAGTTGGGAGCATGGAGGTTGGGGTAGGGCTGGGGGAAGGGGAGAGGGGGAGAGAGAAGGGAGAAGGGGAGGATTGGGAAGAGCTTGGGGGAGTGGGATGATTGAGATGGAGGAAGGGTGGATATAGGAGCAGGGAAGAAGATATCTTAATTAAGGGAGCCATTTTAGGGTTGGCAAGAGACTTGGCTCTAGAGGGGTTCCCAGGTGTCCACAGGGATGTCCCAAGCTAGGTCCTTGGGCAGTAGAGGAGAGGGTGCCTGAACTGGACTTGTCCCATAGTCACACTGATGACTATCTTGAATATCACCATAGAACCTTCGACCAGCGACAGATGGAGATAGAGACAGAGACCCACATTGGAGCACTGGACTGAGCTCCCAAGGTCCAGTTGAAGAGCAGGAGGGAGAATATGAGCAAGGAAGTTATGACCGCAAGGGGTTAGTCCGCCCACTGAGACAGTGTGTCTGATCTAATGGGAGCTCACCAAAGCCACCTGGACTGGGACTGAACAAGCATGTGATCAAACCGGACTCTCTTATTGTGGCTGACAACAGGGGCTGACTGAGAAGCCAGGGATAATGGCACTGGGATTTGTTTCTACTGCATGTACTGGCTTTTTGGGATCCTAGTCTGTTTGGATGCACACGTTCCTAGGCTTGGATGGAAGAGGGAGGGCCTTGGACTTCCCACATGGCAGGGTACCCTGCCCTCTCTTAGGACTGGAGGGGGAGAGAGCAGGGTGAGTGGGGGAGTGGGAGGGTAATGGGAGGAGGGGAGAAAGTGGAAAGTTTGAATGGTATTATTTATAAAGCAATAAATTTTTTTAAAAAAGAAAAATCAGATTTAATCTACCCTGAGGATCTATAGCTAGTTAACAGGTGGGGTGGGAGACATTTTCTTCCATGGTGTAGCTACTGGCAAAAGGCTCAAACTCCTGTCAATCGGTCACACACACACACACACACACACACACACACACACACACACACACACACACAATGACTCATATGAAAGTAGAGACCAAGCTCCTTGAAGAACAAAGTCATTAGCAAGAGTGGGAGGGGGCAAGAGAGGACTAATAGAGGGATGAGACTATGACCAAAATACATTATAAACACTCATGAAAATAGCACAAAGCTCATTATTGTGTGCAATTAGTATAAATATATGCTAATAAACCATTAAAATTATAATAGTTAACTGCAACATCTTGCTGTCATAATAACTAATATGCAGCCATACTTTAATGGAATTTCATTGTGTACATACTTTTTACCCTAAGTTATCACTAGCATATGTATCTGCATTTGGAAATAGAAATTCAGATACTAAGAAGAAATTTTAACAGCATGCTCTCTTTTTATTGCTGCCATTGTTTCAGATGGGATATAAGGGTTACTCATGTAATCTTATGATTGTAGTAAACTGGTTACTGAGCTACAAAACTAAGTGACAAGACAGGGGATAGACTGCATTTCCAAAGACTGAGATCCAACAAAGCTAGGTCAGAATACACTTGAGGCAAAAGCTGAAATATAATGGACCCTGAAATTTTGTGCCAACACTTTGTGTTAAATCAATTTGGATTGAGGCTGTAGCTCAGTGGTAGGGTGTTTATGAATCATGCACAAATCTTTGGGGTTGATCCCCTGTGCTTGTATACACACACACCTCAAGCAAGCAGACAAAAACTCCAATTAAACAAGTATATGGACCAGAGACTCAGAAAGTAGCCAGAAATGTAATATCATTTTTAAATAATCTTAGTTTATGTACTGAAAATTTTTACAGCTTTGTAGAAATCTTTCTGTAACTGATTTCTAACTTGATCCCTAAGCATATTTTATGTAATTTCTATTTCTTTTTGTTTACTAAGGAATATTTTATGGTCAATGTGGTGAAAATGCATTATGAGCCAGAGGAAAAAATATATATTCTGCTAGTATTTGATGGAATATTCTATGGATATCAAGTTGACTAATGACCCTATTAAGATCAGTCATATCCTGTCTGATTTTCTGTGTACTCTGTGATTTTCTCTATTTCCTTTTGTAGCCCTAAAAGTTTTACCTATTTTTTAATTTATTCTCTCATACAATAGATCCCAATGGAAATCTTTTTGATAGGTGAATACAAATTTAATTCTTAGAGAATTTATCCTCATCATTTTGAAATGACTTTACAATATCAAAAAAATTTCTTGCCCTAAAGAAAAATATGTTTGAAATTAACAATTAACTTTGTTTCCTTGATTGTGTCAATATGAATTATCTTTTTTTCTATCCCTTTATTTTAGCCTATATGACTCTTCATATTTAAATATGGTTTCTGGTAGACAATGCGTATTTGGGTTTTGATTTTTAAACCAACCTATCTTAATTAGTAAATTTAGTGTATTCACTTGTCCTGATTATTGATATAGTTATATTACTACCTATATTTCATTTTTTGCCTTTATCTGGTGTCTGTACAGATAAAGACAAGAAAGAAGTTCTTTGTGGAAGGTATGCCTTAATTTTTACCATTTGTTGATTTTATAATGTTTAGAGTCTTTCTGCTTCATTTCTTTAATTATTATTCTAATGAAATTTGTTGTTCCTAGTAGGCTCACAATCACAGATATATTATACTGCTCTCAGAAAAAGAAGTTTAGACTGAAATGTAATAATCTAAAGCATACCATAACCTCAGCTTTAACATTTTAGCTATTACTCATTCATAAACTGTCCACTTTTCGTACACCTTTTCTATAATTATTGCACTAAGTTATGAGTCACTGATGAGAAGATCTGAAAGAGACAGACTTGACTAACATATAACAAAATAACAGAGATACCAAAAAGAAATGTAAATGTGGATATACCTAAATAAGCAGCGATAAAATATGCTAAGCGATTGTTTTATAAGTAACCATGTTGAAAAGAAATGAACAAAACGTTCCATTTTAAAGGCTCATAAAAGGAACATAATATTAAATGAGAGAGAAATAAGTATGAAAGAATGAAAATGCATAAATTTTTAAGCAGAGACACAGTCAAGGCAATCAGTTGGGCCAGAAGTAGGTTTTTAAAAACAGGGTGACAAAATTTTCAAGCCTCTGGAAAGATCAACCAGGGAGAAGAGAAAAGAGGACAGTGGGAAACAGGGAGAGAGATGAGGGAAAGAGGAAGGCAGGGCAGGGGGAGAAGGGCTTTTGTAGGGAATGAACACAGGTTGCCTCCTGTTAACATGGTCAACATCAAACAATGAAAGGGAGATTAAGCTCATTGCATTCTTGTGTTTTGTTG
Source organism: Ondatra zibethicus (assembly GCA_004026605.1). Classification (NCBI taxonomy): domain Eukaryota; kingdom Metazoa; phylum Chordata; class Mammalia; order Rodentia; family Cricetidae; genus Ondatra; species Ondatra zibethicus. Next base: position 67,026 of record PVIU01010493.1, on the reverse strand, counting down.
TTCAATGGGTAAGTTTAGGCAGAGTTTGTATTTTTACTTTATTGAACTTTTAAACTCTGTGATACATCTTTCCTCTTATTGACACCAGTGTTTGTAGTCTTCAGTGTAAGAGTGCTATATGTGCTCTTTCTTGTTAAAAGTTTTTGTTTATTTGAGCATGCGGAAAGGGTAGAGTGATAGTTTGACAGATGCACGATGTGAAGATCATACCAGGTGACTAGCGTTTCCATCTGCTTAGACAGTTATCAGTTGTTTGAACTTTCAAACTCTTCCAGTTATCTACAAAATACTTAATAAAGTATTGCAAGCTACCAGGGTTATCCCTTGGTTAGTGTGGCCCTCATCCCATTCTTTGTCCCCATTATTAGAAGCTGTTCCTTCCTGTCTCTTTATTTCTGCTTCTTATGATGACATTGAGGTTTGGGGAACTAACTCAGTGGTGGGGTGCTCATCTAGAAATCTCAAAGCTTTTGATGCAGTCTTATTTTAAAAAAAAACAAAAACAAAACAGAGACAAAGGATATCTTTGTGATCGCTGTATCACCAGATCACAACTCAGCCTAGCCAATATGAACTCATCATCTTTCATAACTGCTGCAAGCCCCAATTCCAAATAAGGTCATGTTTTGAGGTTCTGAGTGAACCTGAATTTTAGGGAGATATTATTTACTACGGACAAACATCCATTGGGATTATTGAAGTAAATTATGGTGTGATTCTCTCAAAGAATTCTGCCTTTATCCTAAGCCAACTTGCTTAAATTACAACAAGACTTGGGAACACCACCTTTCTTTCCCAAGAAATTCCAAAAAGGTGATGCAAAGTTCTCATGTGCACTATAACTTACATGAAACACTCTTGATTTTACTCAGAGGGAAAACTTGATATAAATTGGGTATTTAAATAAGTCAGTGTTAAAATAAATAAATAAATAAATAAGTCAGTGTTCTTGAGCAGTATTACTGCTAACTTGACTGTGGACATTGGAAGTGAGCTGTCAAATATTCTCATGTGTATAAAGTTGACTTACATTTTCTGCTGATATATTGCTTCATTTTGTTTTTGTTTTGTTTCAAGTTCTTGCTAAATAGTGTAAGCTGGTTTTGCACTCATAATCCTTCTCTGTTAGCCTTCCTTGTGCCAGGATTACAGATAGGCAACATTATGGCTAGTTTGGTATGTTCTAGCAAGTGTTGCCTGTAAGTCCCATTACTTAAACAAAAGAAATGTATGATTCTCTGTATGGATTTAATCTGCCCTATATTGTTTGTACTTACAGAAATTGCATATGGCTCCCTCTGGGCAGGCAAGGAGGATTTGCCATGGATATGAAGATGTGTGATGATTTAAATTGATTGTTAATTTGAGAGTATCTAGTATCACTTTGGAGACAAATCTCTGGGCATGTCTGTGAGGGGTTATCTAGATTAGATCACTGAGGTGAGAAGACTCATCCTAAACTCATCCTAAACTCTGTGGTCCCAGATTGAATAAAATAAAAAATTCTGAGCACACACATTCATTATTCTCTGCTTCCTGACTGTGAACACAATGCAACCAACTACCTTCTGCAGCTGCCAGTGTCTTCCCACCATGATAGACTGTCTACCCTGAGCTGTGAACCTAAATGACCCCTTTCTTCCTTAAGTTGCTTTTCTCGGGTATTTTGTTGCGTTAAAGAGGAAAGTACCAATACAGCCTCTTTGTATCGCATACTGAGGGAAGAAATGAAAATTAAGTGGTTCAGGGAAACAAATATATCCTGGGTAGCCTGTCCATTGCTTAATGTTATAAAGGATGAGCAAGTGTCTGGAGATTAGTCTCCTTTCTCCTACTGTAAGTGTCTGTGGGATGCAGGCAGTAGCTCATACTCCCTCAGGCAGAGTTGCTGTTTTATCTGGAAAGTTCTCACAGACTAAACTCCTAAAAAGAGGTTTACATTTGATGAAATTCATTATCTGTGAAGATGGACCTTATACTGGGATTGATAGAAGAATGTTTTCCTTTCCGGGATCTTGTGACTGTAACCAAATGTCAGTAAGATTGAAGTCCATTCTTATTATGGAGAAATGAGCTGGCCCCTTAAGTGATAGCAGATGGGAGAAAGACTGGGAAACACCCATCAGAATACCCAAAATATGGACACACACCTGAGTTGGATGTGTCTAGGCACAAACACGGGGGAGGCAGTTTTGTAAGTGTACCCTTCTCTGTACCTCTGAATGCTCATTTTATCAGTCATTGTTCAGTCAGGAGACAGAACACAAACTAGTTCCCTTCACAAAAACAATGAAGTATAAAGAATGACTAATCACATACTGAAGATGCAGAGGGACACAAATAGGACACCAAGGTGTCATGTCATGAAGTGGAGCAGCAAGAAGCAGAGACAATGCCATTGGGACCATAGGAACATGGAAAAGAGGCTGGAATGACAGAAACGCAGATGCTTAAGGAAGGACATCCTTACTGTTGCACTGGTCGGGGAGCATTGGAAATCAGGGTTGATGCCTCTGAGCTCGGAGGGGATCACCCTGGTGCTGGCTGATGGACTCTGAAGAGAGCCACTCACCGGCTGGGGTTGCTGCCTGGGGTGATTTTATGACTGTTGGGAAAACTGCAAAATACACCCAGCTGTTGCTATAGGAACAAACAGTTCTGCCAGCATGGAGATGCTAGGCCAGAGCAAGAAGCAAACAGGAAAAAACAGACCCTTCTCTCCCAATGCTGTTTCCTACCACGCCACTGACGGAGAGTCCCAGAGAGCAGCCCACCGGTGGGGCAGTCATGATGCCAGGTCCCATTCACACAGCTGAGTACGGAAGAGTGGGAGACAGCAGCTGTAAGTAGAGCCCCACCTCACCTTCATCTAACATCTGCACAGGTCCTCCTACACATCCCACGCTTGGACTTAGGACTTTGTAAATACACTTGAAAACTACTGCCACACTCCCACATGACCTCCTCCAAAACTAAGGAGCACTGAGCCCAAAGCATCATTGTGTCCCTCTCTGAGAGATTTAAAACCAGAACCCTGACAGGCTAGGCCACATTGCTCAAAAATACTTGGTTAGGGAGACAGAGTAGTGACATTTGCCAAGAAGCCACTTTGATCTTGAGAACTTTTTATATAAAATTTTAATGTTTTTCTTGGCAATTCTCTTTCTGCATTTTACCGAATTCAGGGATCAGTGAGGAATACTATAATCTAATACCTGTGGGGGAAAAAATTCACTAAGCCTGTCTCCTGGTGAAAAAAATAATGTTGGGCTGGAATGCACGACTGTGAACTCACTTTTCTTTTGGCAAAACTTTAAATAGTTAACAAATTTTTTTTCCAAGGTAATCTGAGGTCCTGGTGGTCTTTGGAACATAAGAGTGGCTCAGGAGAAGAAAATGGAAAAGAAGTAATTCTCCAACAGCAAATGTTTTTTTTTTTAAATTAGTTCCACATAATGTATATTTAAAATTTCAAAGAATTATCTGTTAAAGTGAGGCTGCAAACTGGAAGCTTGCTTCCTGGCATTTCTGTTTGCTGAGGACAGTGCCTGCCTGCTTGCCTTCCTGCCAGGCTCCTTCCCTCCCTCCTTCCTTCCTTAGTGTGTTGGTGTGTGCTGTGTGTCGTTATAAGTGTGTGCAAATGTGTGTAGAATTTAGAAGTCAAGTTCCTTGTGTCTTTCTCCAGAGGTTGCCCACCTTGTCTTTTTGAGACTGGTCACTAGTCTCCGGAGCATGACAGTTAATCCAGGCTGACTGGTTAGTGGACAGTGGGATCTGACTTTCTGTTTCCCCTGCTCTGAAATTACAAGCCACACCTGACTTTTTATGTGAATGGGGAATCTAAGCCAGATCTCTGTATTGGCATGGCAAGCTCTTTACCAACTGAATTATCTCTCCAGTCACTTTAAAAGAAAATGTTCAAATATCCCTGTTGGACACGTGGTCTTCAGTTTTCACAGTCACCATAAGGCCCTAATGTCCCATTCAGCCAGTGCACACCACCTACCTGTGTGTTATTTCCATGCAGGTTTTTCAGCTAAATTAATATTGATCACCATTCTTTTTCTTTTAAAGGCAAGCTGTTACCAAACATAGATTCAGGAAACTAGAAAACATATGGCCCTCCTACCTTCAAATAGAATACAATTTATGACTCTCAACAAGGCAAAGACATAAAGGTGTATAATGGTGTCCTGTGTCCTGAAGTCACCATATCAGAACTCCAGACAAGAGCAGCTCAATGGATGTACATCACAGGCCCATCAAGAGGAATCCCAAGACCTTGTTCTTATAGATTTTCAGCTCACCTAGAAAAATATCTAATTCACTTCATGATTGACCAGATAAAGGAAGCATATATTTCATATCAATAATAGCAAATTTAACCTCCTTAGGGACTCACCATATCTCCATTCCAAGAGATAAATGAGAAACATTCTTGACAATGAGCATTCTGCTTATTTGGCCTTCAGTGTTCTCCTTTAGTTTATTTTTAATTATAGTTATTAATATGCATTAGCTATATAAAGTAATGGGCCTAACTCCATTATTCCTGTATATGCCTTTACTGATATTTCTATATATACATATACTCACGTGTTTTATTATTTGATTTTTGTCCTTTCAGATAAAAAAAAATGTCTCCAGGAGGCATCTTGGCTTACATCCACATTTGCTGAATTTCTAGGACCTGAAGGGTTTCCATGCTACCTGACTCCATTTCAGCTCATGCTGGTTCCACACAAGATCCTTGGGTCTGTAACTCAGCATCCAGATACACAACTCATTCATAAACTGAGCATCTCTAAGTCTCCACCTTGAAAGAGGCAACTACTTTCCCTACAACTAAGATTGTCAGCGACAGCCTTGCCAGGTATTCTGTAACCATTCCATTTACCTTCAGCAAAGCCTGCATTTCCAAGCATTCTTTAAATCCAGATCTGTGACTAGTTCTGATCTAAGAGATTTGGAAATAATGATGTTTGCCTTTTACGGAATTGACTCTCAACCACCTGCCACATCGACTTCCACAGTCAACTCTTCTCTGCCATTAGCTTCCACAAACTATGGAAATTTTCCTTCACTTCAGTGCCACAAGGAAGAAGAGGAGAACCTAGGAGATAGACCTGAACTCACTTTTTTGTCAAAATCTGTGCAAATGTCTTCGATGTTGACCCAGATGCCCCCTATGTCTCAGATCCCTCCCATCTTTCCCAAGAGAAATGGACTAGTGCCTCTCCATCTTCAGCCTTGCCTTCAACCTACCCAAGAATCAGAGCCAGAGAACATAGGTCAGGATACCCACATCTCATCACTTGTTTTCCCACTAAAAAATTCTTCGTTGATTCAGTATGCTCCAAATGGATGCTTATTCTTCTGCTTCACTGATCTGTTTCAACGTTTCACATTTAAGGTAGGAGCTCGTTGCTGATAGAAAAGAGAGCATCTCAAATTCATGCACCCAGATCCAGCTGAAGCAGTTGAGCATAGGGAATATTTTATCAATCTGGGACCTCACTTGGTTTGGACTATATGCACCTCTACCTGCTAATTGTAATGTACTTGGAAGCCTTTATCCCTTGCTTGCATGTACTACACACACACACACACACACACACACACTGAACAATGTACATGGCAGCAACCTTTTTGCACTTAAATCAGGCTACATATGCACTCCTCCCTAACAAGGAAATGAATACTTTCTTTCCTTAGAAACCTTCAACAGAGTCTATTCAACTGTATTTTGCTTATGTCCAAGTAGGAGAAAATAAAGGGCAGTGCAGTCTAAACCAGTCATGGATGCATTTACAGTAAAACATAACATGCTCCTCAAGCAAGCTTTTAAAGCAAATCCCCACTTTCTATCTTGTGCCAGTGCATACTCCAGTGTGCATGATTAAAATTAAATGCATTATGGGAAGGGATGTGGGCAATAGAAAAACAACTAGATGATCTACTCTATCATTCAAATTAGAGAACCTTAGTTACCAGCCTCTCTTCCTTTATACCTATAAAAAGGCCCACTGGGGGCCCACGAGCATCTTCACTTTGTGGCCTGCTGCTCTCCTGCAGTCCAACCTATTCTACCTCTTTGATTTAAATGAAGTTTTTTCAATACTTTGCAGTTTGTATGGACTTTTATCTCATTTTTTAAAAAATAAGAGGTCAATAACCTGTAAAGATCCAGCCCACACTCCAAGCCCCGGTAACATGGGGACTGCTGTGTGTAACATGAGGGCCGGCCTGTTAGGGTTTATGTCCAGCCTGGTACCCCATAGCTGGCAAGTCCCAAAGAAAATCATGCAGAGAGGTCTATATTAGGTTATAAACTGATTGACCCATTAGCTCGGGCTTCTTATTTACTCTTATAACTTATATAGCCCATTATTCTTATCTATGTTAGCTGTATGGCTCAGTACCTTTTTCAGTGGGGCAGGTCACATCCTGCTTCTTCAGTAGTCTGGGCAGGAGTCCCAGGAAGAGCTTCCTTCTTCCCAGAATTCTCCTGTTCTCTTCGCCCCGCCTCTACTTCCTGTCTGGTTGACCTGCCTATACTTCCTGTTGACAGAATACAGACAATTCTCCCGCACCAGCTGTGTCTCTCCTGGTCTCTCTGAGGAAACCTTTAGTCCATCTATTCTCAAGCAATCTATTTCCATTGGTGGCCGCAGTGGATGGTGAACCCATGGTCCACTTACCTGAACACCTTAGAGCCTGGAGTCTCCTTTCCTTGTGCTGGCCTCTCAACCCAATAATCCCTGGTACAGAAGTCCACTTGGGACTGGAGTCCTGAGTGGTCAGATAGCTTTCTCTATAACTGTCAACTACACGTCACTGTGATTTAATATGTAAATTCTGTCCTCTTCCAGGACTTTCTCACTGACTCACCATCCTTTGAGTACAAAGAGTCCATTTTTATCATTATCAAGCTAAATAGGAACAGGGAGACTGCAGAAGAGAAAACTTACATTCTCTTCTCCCTTTTTTCTCAATCAGAACAATTAAAACTTAAAGTGGAACACATGGTCAATGGCCCTCTGCCTCTGTGTTGCCAGGAAGAGCAGGATGCACAGCTAACAAGTCCCCCATCATTCATCCTTCTCCTTCTTAATCCTGTGGGGTCTTTACACCTGTCTCTCTCTGCTGGGATTTGCCTTTAACCCACTTTCTTAAGTTCCATTTCCATCTCTATCTTCAGCTGGCTAGTTTTGAAAGATGGCTACTTGGGAATATTGGGGCGGGGGAGAGAAATGAAAAGTGAAAAATAGAGGTGTTTTAATTTTCAACACACTCCTTCAGAAAACATAACCATCTTATCACACGGACAGACTGTGTATCCTCGGTATTCCATTTTGGCAATTTAACATGCCTTAGCAAGACTCCACCAGCAGTCACTCACCCCTAACACATTTGCTACCCCTCTCAACTGCACACCGCTGTAGGAGAGGTGGATGCAGATGATGCAGGTGGTCCTGCCCTTCTCAGCAGCTGGGCTGTCTCCACCTGCTCCCATCCTCATAACGGCTGGCACAAAGCCCAGAGGTAGTCAGGCCAGACATGGCCACAGTATGGCGGTTAATCCAGCTAACCAGGGGAACTGCAGAAGACTTTATTGGAGTTTTACATGCATCTTCCAGGTGTTTCTAAAGCCTGGGACTTCTCCGGGCTCTAAAGATTGGTGTTTTGTGACTCTAGTTGCATCAGCCAGATGCTTTTCTACAGTTTCTTCCATTTTGCCATGGGGCAGTACAGAAAAGAATGCCAACCCTCAGTAATTCTGAACTTCCAGCTCTCTCTGTTTGGCCTATGTTCTACTTTCCCAGGCTGTATTTTATTAAAAGGATTTTTTTTTCATAAGAATATGACAGAACAAAATACCTCTCCCTTCATCTGCCCGGCCATTGCACCTATAGAGTGCTCTCAGCAGCCATGCCTCTGCATGGCTGTTCGTCTCCACTGCCTACTATAGATGCAGTCCCCATTTGAATATAGGTTCAGTCATTTATAGCTCCTCCCACACAGGCTGCTTGTGTCCTCCCTGAAGATGTCTGCTTTTTATTGTAATTATAATAAAGCGTACAGAGTCAGAGATTTCTGGTCTGCAGTTTCTTTCTCCTTAACCCCAAGGCGCACATTTATAACACTGTCTACAACATGAGGGTAGAAATCAAGTGGCCTATGGAGCAAAGCAGCCCTGCGTTCGTACTCTGGCTTCACTCTCAGGTTTGTAGCCTTGGACAGGCCATTTACCTTCTGTTGGTCTCAGGTTTGCAGGCTGTGAACAACAGGCTGGGGAAACAAACTAGACAGAAGAGAAAGGAACCTGGCTGAGCCTAGGGCTTCCCACCTGGGTAAAAGGGGACTACAGCCGCAAGTGTAAAGTCAGGCTGACTTGTGTGAGACTCAAAGGACAGTGTGCACTGGAGATATGGTTGTGTGCCAGAGAGAGCATTTGTGAAGCCCTGGGTTCCATTCCCAGCAGTGAAGAAATAAAATGCCAATTAACACTTTGCCCAGTGATGATGGCAAACTGGTGGGAGCCGAAGAGCTGAAATCTCCCAAGAGAAGGATATAGGATGCCAGGATTGTATGACTGACTGAAGGAAGAGGTGGGGTGTGGGAGAGGGAGTGGCTTTATGAGTGGCCCTTTTCTGAAGTCTGAGTCTGCGAGATCTTACACAGGAGATACTGAAAGAGGAATGAAGTCCTTTTCTCTTCCAACCAGCATGAAGTAGGTGTTTAAATGCAGTAGGGCAGGGAGGAAGAAAATGATGTAGAACATTGTGGTCTATAGAAAGACTCAGACATGAATGTTCATAGCAACTTTATCCATAAAATCTCCAAACTGTATATGACTCCAGTGTCCATCAACAGAAGGAAGCATGTAGAAGCTGTAGTCTGTTGGTGCAATGAAATGCTACTCTACAACAAGAATGCTGATTATCACTATCAAGGAAGCTGTGGCAGAGTTTTCCAAACATAAGACTGAAGGAAATAGTAAAGACCCAGAGGAAATAAATGATGTCAGTTTCAGGAAGTTCTAGGGCAGGGAAATGTCCACAGTGTTAATGTAACTAAAGAGCAGTTGTCTGTGGTCCTAGAGAGGTCAGAATTAGATGGAAATGGGTACAAGGACACATCCATGATGATGGAGATGTTCACTGTCTTCATGGGGGTATGAAGTACACATTTGTCAAAACTCAAGCTCTCTATATTGGACTGAATACAAATGATGTCTCAATATATTAAAATCAAAGGTGGAAGGTAGCAGAATTCTCTTCAAAACTTGGCTTCTCAGCACACTGGCTTCCTGTCAAATCTTCCTGTTTGTTGTTAGTTTCATTAAAACTAAAACACACTCTCAAGTACTTCCAGGTCTTGGCATACAGACAGAACTGACCAGAGGCCCAAGGGCAGTCTTCCACTGGAGAAGTGAGGTAGTAGCTGTTGTAAACACACACTGGGTGTGGCTATGTGTTGTCATGAGACCCTGGAGAGATGCTGATAATAGCCTCTGCTTCCATTTCTATCCCAGTTATCAACTGCCACCAGCACTTACTCTATGGACCTGCTGCAAGAGTCTGCCCATTGACACAAAACACTCGCCAGAGGGCAGATATTCTAGAAGTTAGGGTATCCAGGCTGATTTTGGAGACAGAAATCCTTAATGGGCAATAAAAAGAAGGATGGGAAGAAAAAAAGAAAAGAGAAAAGAAGAATCAGGAGAGGGGAAGGGAAAAGAAGTGAAAAAGAAAATAGGGAAGGGATAAACTAAACAAAATGCCTGAAAACATAAAAGAAAAAATTTACAACTGGAAGCCAATAGTATCTACGCTTGACACAGACCTCAACTAAAACGCAAAGTTCATTTGGAGACAAGCAACATACACATGCACACACATGTTCACATATCTGTGAGCATAGTTTAAACCTGCCCCTTTCTGAACGGAGATGGAAGAGTGGATGGGGAGGGGTGGATGGGAGTTGGGGGAGAGAACAGGAGAAGAGGGAGGGGAAGCTGTGGTCAGTATGTAAAATAAATGAAAAATGTTAATAAAATAAAATTTAAAAAAAACAACTAACTCAGTCTGGCAACATCAGTGTAGTGGCCATCTTGCATCTCCAAGTCAAGTTTTATACAGTTTTTGGCACACACTCAACATGGGGGAGATCCAGGTGGGATGGTTCCCAGGCTAATTACTGCTGCTTCATAGAAAGACACATTCTACTGCAGGTCGTTGTGTGTTTCAGACTATCATGTCTTCCTGAGTGCCCTATGAAGGCTGAGCTCTATCGTGTCTGACCCAGTGAAAGTTTTTAGCTGCTTTGGTTGGTGATCTATTAGTCAAATACTAACTATCATAAAGTGGATTGAGGATTGAGCTCATTATCAGAACTTCAAAATAACAGGAGCTTTAATCCACGTAGTCAGGAAGTGGAAAGTGCATTGGTTCACCTCCCAAATCCCTTCTTGTTCAATGAATGCTCCATGGGCTGAGTGGCTTTGCTATAAAGCTGTTTTTGTGTCTGGCTATAGTCTCACAGATTTTAAAGGGGACGTGTGCCCAGGCCCAGGTGCATATCACAGTTCACAGTGTGTGACATCCTAACACTGTAGTGGCAGGCTACGGCACCGGGAGCAAAGGGCCTTCCTGGCTATAGGATGGGTTCAGTTTCTGCTTCTTTTGAAGGCATCCACTCCCATGCTCGTCTGCCCCATGGAGCATATGGGATGGCAAACAGGCCAAAGTACAGAGCTTGAGTTGGGGACGGTAACTGATATACAACAAGGGAGTCAGTGTGGGAGAGAACGTGACATCCTGATGCCATAATAATAAAGACCCTGGCCTCTCTCCGCTTGGGTTTCAGGAGTTATAGCAGCAAGCAGGAGAATGTCCTCTTTCTTTTCCACCTTCTGCCTGACTTCCTTAAACAACACAAGCACACACCAGTAGAAATAGAGGATACCCATGCCTTCAGCATGCTTTTCTGTCTTAAATAAACAATACATGTACAAGGCGCTTTTACATAGCTCTTCTGAGCACATGGCTCTGTCTTAAGGCTCTGTTGCTAAAGCTTGCCTTTCTTGGCCAGCACGCAGCCCTAGCATGCTGTGGATATGCATTAGTTAACATTCTTCATGAATCCTCAAAATGGCCGGTTGCCCTTTCTTTCTCTGAGCATCTCCAATCTCTTAAAAATTAAACCTGAACACAGAGTGGTTTCATGCGCATATCATTTAATTTATCTCTAAAATTTGCTCTCATAGACTAGGCAGAGAGCCTGGCTAGAGAACTGGAGTGGCCTGTGGAGAATTGGCTCCATGACACAGCAAAACTTTATTTTAGGAGCCCATAATGATTTGCTCTAGTTAATTGGCATTGTCTTTAAGTAATTAATTGTCCTTACTTTTCTGAAAGAATCCAATAAATTTAAAAGGCCCAGGAAAGCTGTAGAGGTTGAGACCCCCTCCAAACACTTTGTGGCCAATGAAAGAGATTCCATGGAATTCTAAGCACAGGAGTCTGAGCTGATGCTTAGCAAGAATCACTGAGTCATTTACCATCCAACCAGGGCAGGACACCAGTCACCATTCACAGAAGCTACTTCATGGGATGACACGGGGGAGTTTTACCCTGAACTGGATGGATGACGGGGCTACCTTCTGAATTGTAAGGTGAAAACTTGGAATTCTCCTTCTGAAAGGGTTTGCTTCTACTAAACCTAAGACACAGACCTCTGTTGCTACTGGCTTGGCACCAATAAATAAATATTTATGTGCCCTGCTAATAAACCATGGTCACAGGTCTCCAAGAAGTTAGTAATCCTATTTTGGGGAAGATAATCCCTGACTGAGACATCAAAAAGAAAAGACAAATTATCAACAAATAACTCAGCCTGAAGTATTTCAAACACACCATAAAATGACTTGTGAAGGGTTTTATAGACTTGTTGGCCTGATAAAATCCTGCCTTATATGTCGAAGAGTTCAAATGTGCCATAAAAATAAAAAGACCTTGCCAAATGCATAAATAAACAGCTCTCAGCTCTGCTAGCATCTGTTCATGGTGCAATTTTCAATTTCACTGGCCCAGATTTCACACCTTTGCTTTGGAGATTCCCAGAATCATCAGGGATAGTTGGTTAAGTCATCAACAATTGCGTTGTGCCAAGCCCAGTTACTGTATAACTGGTTTCTCTGAGCAAAACAGTCTCCACCTTCATCAGGCCAGCTACTTGCAAGAGAGAGTCACAAGCTGGCCTGGTGACAATTGATGCCTCCAAGAAGGAAGCGATAGAGAGGGTCACTGGGCCCTCACCTGGGATTTCAGGCATTTGTATGCCATCTGTCCTAACACCAGGTGTCCTCAGGGTCTCTAGAGGTGTTGAAGTATATAAACTGGTAAAGGTTGGATAGAGTTATGGACTCCTCCTACATGACTATGTGAGGAAGGAAGACTTGAAAACGTGGAAGTTTGGGGGCCATCCACACTTCTGTAAGCAACCCTTCACTCACAGTCTGTCAGGAAGAAATGACTAAGGGAACATCATCATGTTCTGACTCCATTTTGTGTTTGCTTAGACAGTTCTTAGCCCTCTGCCTCCCTCCCACCAATGGTCACGTCTGTCTTAGCAACACACCTGAGATTTCCATAGCCTTTTCCACGGTCCAGATGTAGCCAAAATAATTGGCAAGTTATGTCTAAAATAAGAATTATGCTCAGAGAGGAATGAACTTTTCTAGGTTACTCTGACCCTCATATAACTTTGATATAGATTATGGTCTTTGTGGGTTCTGCCTTTTAAAACTCTATATCCTCAACTAGGGCACCAAGACATATTTGGAGGCACAAACTCACTCTTGGTTTGGCCATCAATAAAAGGGACTTAAAACTTTTTAATTGGCTTAAGTGGTTGTCAATAAGAATATCACATGGACCATTAAAAGTAAAACTTAATAATCTCAGTTGTATGCCTAACAAGAAAAACCATGGGTAAAATGTAGTGGAAAAGATCTTATTAAGAAGGCAGAATACTGTTGGGAGTAGTGGTGTGTGGCTGTAATCCCAGCACTCAAGAGAAAAGAAACAGCACAATTGTACAAGTTTGAGGCTAGTCTGGTGTATTTGATGAGTTCTAGGACATTTATGACTAAATAGGAAGACCCTGTCTCAAAGGTAAGGTGGAGGCGGGATAAACAGAATGCTCAGGCATGGTGGTGTCCACCTGCAATTGTAGAAGGCTCATTAAGGAGGATAGTGGGTTCTAAACTTGCCTTGGGTACACAGCAGGACTGAGAAATTAGGGAGAAGAGGCAGAGCACAATGGCAGTGCATGTTGGTGGCATTTGACCTTATCATCTCAAAATTCATAATTCCTATGTATATCGATTCACTCAGTGCTTTCCAATTGCAAGTGATATGGGCCTTTGCCTCTCCAGAACTGCTATGCCTGGGCTCAGGGAGACTGGAAGGACTCTGGAGTCAACACCCTTTTGGAACAGCCTTCGACCAACAGTAGAAGGAAACTGACAAATATCCCAGCTCCCACACTCTGGATGCCCCTATGGGGAAGTCCCAGTTGTCCCAAAGTATGGTAAACAGCATACATATTGTTGGCTTCCTTCTATTCTGTCTTATTTCCCTTTTCCCATTTCTGAGACCACTTCTCAAATAAACTGCTGCTACCTACTACCGGGTTGGACACAAAAATGCCTTTCAGTGCAATGCAATCCCTTCACTCATGCTCATAGACACAGACCCTACCTAAACACTCCACGTAGGATTTAAGGGAACCCACAATTATTTCCTGGGCCTCTTGTCCATGTGTATCGTGGCAGACTCTTTGAAAAATGTAAGTTATTCTTAAAGAAATTTCAGTCTTATATCTGATGCTTATTGTTGAAAATATAAGAATTAAAGCTCGAACTCATGATCCTCCTGCCTCTGCCTCCAAATGTATAACAAACTCATGATCCTCCTGCCTCTGCCTCCAAATGTATAACTCAATAAAATCAATAAAAAATATGTTGAACTAAATACAAATTAAAGCTTCCACATTAAAAAAAGAACTAAAGCTCAGCAAACAGAATAAAATTTTTGTCATCAATAATCTTACTACCTGAAGTTGGGGCGGCAGATCAGTGGATAAAATATTTGCCCTACAAGTCTAGATCTCTAGCAACCATGCAAAAGCTAGGCAGGTGTGGCAGCCAGTCTGTAATCCCAGCTTTTGGGAGCTGAATACAAGTGACCCCAATAAGCTGGATAGTTATAGCTCTGGGTTCGTTGAGAGACCCTGATTCAGTAAATAAAATGGAGAGTGAACCAGAAAGACACCCTACAGCAATCCATTTTCCACATGCACGTGTACACTCATACACCCACATGAAAGAATACACACACACACACACACATGCACAACTCACAAGCAAAATAATGATAATCTTAGCATCTACATTTTACTGCTGGTGATATTTTAATGAGCATCTTCCCAAATATGAAGACTGTGTGTGTGTGTGTTCACATGTACATGTGCGCTCACAGGAATAATAAATAATAATGTGTGAACAATTTAGAATTCACGTTTCCATTTAACAATTTTTTAAATATCTTGTCACATAAATATTTTACTGAAACTACACTTTATTGGTGGGATGGTGTTCCTCTGCACAGCTCTGGCATGATTTAACTGAATCAAATGCCCGTTCAGATTGACATTTCATATTTAAGGCAATACCATAGACATTGATCCCTTTGATCTCCTCAATGAGACATTGTGGGAGAAGGCAGGTCAAACAGGAACTGTTTAACAGATGGACTGACAGGGACCCATCTCAGGCTGGAGAGGAGATCCAGACGTAGGAAGTATCACAAGGATGATTGAATGTAAGCTCTGTAGAGCTGAACATAAGTTGCATTTAAAAGACCAATTTCTTCTTCACCCTGGACACATTTTTCACAGACCCAAGAAGAATGGGCATCACACTTTATCAATATTTTATGTTACCGTTAATTGATCCTTGGTGGATACCAACGTAAGAGTTTTGTACCTGTTTCAAAAAACCTTTTTCAAAAAAACTTTCTTGCTCCAGGACTAAGAAGCAAGTATTTGATCAGTTGCATGGGCCAATGGGCATGGTGAATTGAAGAGAGGGCCTCCCCGCTGGGACCACTTTACATACTGAAGTTATGAGTAAGTAAGCCCTGGATAATACTACTTGGAAAATAATTACTGAATAGAAATAACAGGGCAGAAAGAAAAGAAAAAGGGGAGGAGGTGAAGAAGAGGAAAGAGGAGAATGAAGAGAAACAGTGAGAACCAGAGAACTAGTTGTATACACAAGTTGCACCAGTCCCATTCTTAGAACTAGCTTATCCCCATTCTGAAGCCTAGTTCTTCAGCCATTTTGAGTCCTTCCTTATTCTTAAATACATTTCTCTTATTCTACCCTCCTCACCTCATTTTCCTTTATATGCACTCAAATGACAGTGAGAATCTATTTCTCTTTATAAATAAATGCAAAGGCTATGAAAATATAGCGACAGGATGATTAGTTGCTTTTCTCTTCTCTGTGACAAAACATTCAATAGAAGCAGTCTAAGGAAGGTGGGTTTATTTTGACTTGGCGTTTGAGTCCATTACAGTGGGGAAGGTATATGGCGGAGAAGGTGAACATCTCACAGATTATCTGTAAGATCATGAACATGAAGCTCCTCACTCACATCCTGATGGATCCAGAAGCAGACCTACCAGAGATCCTCATCCTCTATCTGGTCTCTACCTCCCATTGGGAAGACTAAGGGGCATTTCCATTTCGCCAAATAACCCCTAAATAGCAGTCATAGAAAATGAGAACATGAAAGTCTTAAGGAGCAGTCTATCAGTATCTAAGCAATATACCAACAGTATTCCATCAGTATACCAACAATACACCATCAGTATACCAATAATACACCACCATTACACCATCAGTATACCAACAATACATCATCATTATACCATCAGTATACCAACAGTATACCATCAATACACCATAAGTATACTAACAGTATACCATCAATACACCATAAGTATACTAACAGTATACCATCAATACACCATCAGTATACTAACAGTATACCATCCATACACCATCAGTATACCACTAATACACCATCAGTATACCAACAGTATACCATCACTACAACATCAGTATGCCATCATTATACCAACAATATACCATCAGTTTACCATCATTATATCAACAATATATCATTAGTATACCATCAATACACCATCAGTATACTAACAGTATACCATCAATACACCATCAGTATACTAACAGTATACCATCCATACACCATCAGTATACTAACAGTATGCCATCAATACACCATCAGTATACTAACAGTATACCATCCATACACCATCAGCGTATCAGCAATATACCATCAATACACCATCAGTATACCATTAGTATACCAACAATACACTATCAGTATACCACCAATACACCATCAGTATACCAACAGTATACTATCAATACAACATCAGTATGCCATCATTATACCAACAATATACCATCAGTTTACCATCATTATAATCATTAGTATACCATCAGTATGGTGACAGTATGCCAATAGTCTCCCAGGGCTGATGGCTAAGGCCTGTGTGGAGCTGCTCTCCTTATAGGAGAAACAGCTGAAAACAGCTAGAGAATTGAACCACAATCCCTGAACATATGAGAATGTCTGGAGCTCTTCTGCTGCTATCACTCACTCCTCCCCACTTGCCTCAGTTTCCCCACGCCCTGAACAGAGCAGTGTTACTTCCGTTTGACCATCATGAGCCAAGTGAAGATCCCCACTGCTTCCGTGTCAGCACTGCTAACACTTCACCCCAGTGCCAAGAAAAGCTGCCCCAGAATTGCTGAGGGATCGAAGGAGATCAAAGAGGAAAGCTCTACTCTGTCCTGGAAAGACGAGCAAGCCAAGGACTCAAAATTTTCTGAGGGACAACAATGCCACAATGGAAAATTCCAAACATGCAGGCAAGAGAGTTTGTAAGGCTCATGAGCAGGCATTGTTAGGGGAAAAGAGATGATTTCTTTAAATCCCTTCAATGTGGGTATCATTAAGTATCTAGAAATGTAAGCATCACTCCCTCAGAAATTGAAAATGTATGCCTTCATCCACTGCCAAGCAATCAATCAAAAATTAGACATGGTTTCTCATCCAGCTTTGCCATGATCAACCTAATGTCACACAACATTTCAGCACAGCACAACACACACAATCCTCTTCCCTCGGGGTGGAGGTGGAAGTGAAGGGTGAGAAGTTCTAAGCTTAACCCCGAGACATCCCTAATCAACCCCACTGAGACATCCCTAATCAACCCCACTGAGACAACCCTAATCAACCCCTGAGCACCCTCCTGGGATCTGAGGTATGAAAAAAGAGTGAATTAAAATTGTTGAAGAAACCCAGTTCCATATTCTCCTTGTTCCCGGGAGGACCTGCGGCCACTCACCCACAGCAGGCAGCACAGTGAGAACAGCGCTCCTCATGGTCTCCCTCCCTTCTCTTTCTCCTCTCCAGTGGCTTCTATATTCTATAATATAATGCATGAGGTGCAAGTCAGTTCTGCCACTGGGTTTTATCAAACCCTAAGGCTCCTATGGTCCAGCCCTCAGGGCTGTCGCTCTCCTCATCTCCTTTATGTCCTTTTCCCTATGTCCAGGTGTCACTATTCCTCAGACAATAGAGACAATAGGCTTTTTTTCTTCCTCTAAGACAGTGGACCTAAGGCTCTAAGATCTCCCAGGATCTTAAAGTCAGTTCTTCTATAGCATGGCCTATTTGTTCCTAAAAATTGCCCTGCTGTGCAGAATCTTGCAAAGCAAAACCCATGGGATTGCAATAAAAGTTTCGGTAGAGGGTACAGCATTCAAAAGCATCATCATCATCAGTGACACCCTTGTAATAAGTTAAAAGCCAAAAACATTGGCAGAGAAGCCAAGTATGATGGTACAAACCTGTCGTCACGGAATTGAGGAGGGCTGAGGCAGGAGTTTAAGTACAACGTGTGTGTGTGTGTGTGTGTGTGTGTGTGTACTTTATATGTGTATATATGTGTGTCTTTATATATGTGTATATATCTTTACATATGTATATATTCATATGTGTATTTATATATCTTTAGAGGCCACACTTGACTGTATAAGATGGGAATTATGTGTATGTATACATGTGTATATGTGTACATTAAGTGTATGTGACAACAATTAATGAAAGAAGAAGTCATGAATTTGGGAAAGATAAGGAGGGTATACAGGAGGGTTTTCAAGGAGGGAAGGGAAGGAGGAAATAATATAATTATAATCTCAAAATCACAGAATATCCAAAAATAAATTTAGTTTTAAAAATGGTAGCAGAATTTTAGTCAGGGAAGAAATACACATGACAAGTCACGTGCTGAGTCTGAAAATAGCTTGAAGTTTTCTTGTAGAGACACACCGAGCGCTGTGGCTGGCAAATTACCATGCCTGGGATTTGCGTGTTCTGCTCCTAGAACTAGATGGGCACGCATGCCTATCACCCCTCCTGTGAGATGACTGAGGCGGCTGCTAGGTTGGGGACCTGTGTGCTTCTGTGTATGTCTAAGCACCTAGTTCTCTGCATGTCATCGTCCATGTTTACCATGTGCTTTTGCAGGTGAGATCCACCAAAGCAAATATAGAACTTGTTTCTGAATAAAGCAATCCCACAGGTAAATCCATACTTTCAAAACGAGTCCAGCAGTGACCCTGAGTGTAGCTCAGGCTTCCGCTGCTGTCTCTTCCAAAGGCCCTTGGCTTGTCGCCCTGTTAAACATGGTCATTTCTCTAGGGCACAGGCCCCAGCACACACCCATGTTCTGTTTCGATTGTTTTGTCTTGTCTTAGTTCTCGAGTTCCTGTTATCTACAGTTACCTTGAATATTTACGTGTTTGGATCTTCCCGTCACTGGTCTCTAACCTCCCTAAAGGAGATGGGGTTCCATGTAGCACCATGTCCCCATCCCCTGCCTAGCATCTGGCAGCTAGCTATAAATGATAAATGGTTTTAAATAAGGCATATGATTAGCAGTCCTATCACACCTGTGAAGAATAAGCTTGGTTGTCTTCACTGAACTGAGAAATTCTCAGACAACTTGCAATCATATCTCTTTTTATCTGTGAGGGCATTCCCAGCGATACTTAGATTACAAGGGCTCTGGTTTAATGAAGGGCTCATCACTTAGACTAATGATGGATTCAAGCTTGACTCTTGGGAGGTGGTGGGCCGTGGAGAGTGGGACCTACCTGGAGGAAATCAGTCATGTAGGGCATGCCTTTGGAGATGTATCTTGCCCTGGCTTCTCTCTGCTATGGTTTGGCTCTACCTCCTGCCTTCTATGAAGTCAATGACCTCTGACACATACACCTGGTACAAAAATGTTCTTCCTCAACACTAACTTAGAAACGCAGAGCCAAGAGATGACAGACTGAACCCTCTCAATGCATGAGCCAAAAGAGAGGATTCTTCCTTCGGTTATTTTTGCTGCAGTGGTGACAGCAGCTAACACGGCAGTCTACACCAACTTTTCATTCCATAAAGAGGCAGTGAGAAAACGGTGATTTCACTCTATGTCCACTTGTCCTGTTTCTTATTGCCACAAAGCAAACAATGGCCTAATGTAGAGACTGAAGCAATTATATTATCATGGTTCTCTACTGATGTATCAGCCTGACTAGGGGAGAGTACAGCAGGGATTTCCTCCTTCTCCTCTCCTGTCTAGGACCTCAACTGGGAATGTCTCTGGGTTGGGGACAGATTTATCTAAGAGAGGTCACTCCTGGGTCTGGAACCTAATCTGAGCCGAGTCACAACTGAGGGTTGTCAGGACGTCGTTTGTATGTGAATTGCTTCCTTGCTTCGTAGAACAGTTGACTTCATGTACAGCAGGCCACAGATACACATAATAGTGAGCTCAGAAAAAGATGGCGCATCTGTTATGATGTAGGTTTAGAGACCACACTGGTTCACTCCTGCCAGATTCTGTCAGTCAAACTGTCACAAAGTGTGGTAAAGCTTCTCAGATGACATCTCAATGTTTTCCCACCTTAATCAAAGCCAGGAGGAGTATGCTTCCACTCTGTTTTCTGCCATAGTTGATCTTAAGATGGCGATATTGTCCAGCTGGGTATGATATTATGTGCCAGCTGATAGAAGAAGAGGGAGAATTTGGAAATATGAAGAATGAGGGGATCCCAGTGTACCTCTGCTTCTTAAAGGTGGCAGGAGCCTCACAGGAAGGTGTGTGGGTAGCCTCTAGTAGCAGGGGGAGCCCCCTAGTTCAGTCTATGAGGAAACAGGGACTCAGTCCTACAGTCACAAAGAACTGAATTCTGCCAACAGTCTGAAGGATCTTGAGAGCAGTCTTCAGACAATAAGCCTTGCTGGCCAATGTCAGGTTTAATCTTATGATGCACTCAGAGAACGCAGAAGGCAGAGCTGGGCTTCTGACTGACAGAGTGAAGAAACAAGTATGGTTTTACAAGGCTAAGTTGATGGAAACTTATTACATAGCAATAAAAACATGGGAACCCATCAGATCCAAGGATAATAGATGGGCCAATATCCCCTAGTAGAAGCTGTGGCAAAGAATTAAGAAACGCTTTTTATTTTCTTTTCAAAATCACCACAAATCATTTTCAGAGGTCTCTGCCCTGTCTTCTGATCTGCTCATATGATAAAAGCAGTCAAGTGACTCAGAAAAACCAGGTCTGGACTCAGCTATTTCTATCAGCAAATCCAGGCCCTGGCTCTCCTTCCACACTCATTGCATGTCCAACCCCGGTTAAAAACTGCACCTGCTTGGTACCTATTGCCAGCCCTGGGCATCCATAGCCAACTGGCAAGACTTACTATGATCATTTATATAAAACCAAACACCAGCCCATGCAGATTCATGCAACACATGAAGGCACTGGCTGTAGGGTGTATTATATGACAAAATGGAAACAGGGATGCTAAAATTGTGATTCTTGCTAAAGCAATGAAAGTGCCAAAGCCACAATGAACCTTCAGGGGACCATTGTGTTATAGAGCCAAAGGGAATAAAGGGTACAATAGTCAAGTAAGAAAGCTCACAATCCATAAAAATATAGATTTATTAGAAGAGGATTAGTAAGAGCCCAAAGCCAGAACTTCAAGAACTTCTTTCTAGTTGCTGACAATGGCAAAAAGTATTGTGTGTAGTGGAAAGTTGTGCTGTCCCTTTGAACTTCACATGATAAAGAAACATTCTCTAGCCCTGCTCTCTGGCATGGTAGCCACTGGGCGTTGAGGGCTGTTTTGATTTTCTATGAATCTAAATAGTTAAATGAGCCTTGTATCCACAGCATTTGAGAAGATACATGGAGACTTTTTCAATGTAACATTTTACTGAGGAACACAAACACAACCCTGAACATTAAGTAAGAGGAGTGTGGACTAATGAGACATAACTATCTGTTCTTACTCTTAGGGAGAACACTCATGTCTTATCAGCTTGCCCACAGGACAAAGGAAGAGGGCGGAAGATGAACCATAGCTGCCTCTTGGAGCACACAGTGATGGTTTAGGCTTGCAATCCCATTCTTAGGGGATATGGTTGACTTTCCAAATGATAGCAGTTTAGAAGCTCTCTAAAGCTATTCTTGGCAATGGCTGCTGTTTCTTTGCTTTAAACCAACCATATAAAACCTAGACTGTGGGACTTGTCTAGAAGATATATTAACTTGAGCCATTGAAGCAATAGCTTGGGTAAACTTGACCAGGACTCATAATGGTTTATCTAAAATTGGCCTGTCTCCAGTGGCAAAAGTTTAATCATTGTCTGACATCTCTTCTGTATAGTAATACTCTCATTTTTCCACTGCAGTTGTCTTATCAATTTTTTAAATTTTTTGCTGCACTTATTTAGTACCACTGCATGTGTGTGCGTGTGTGTGTGTGTGTGTGTGTGTGTGTGTGTGTGTATACAGTCCCACATGTGTGAGTATGTGTGTAGAGAGAGAAGAGAACTTGTGAGTGTTGCTTCTCTCCTTTCACTGTGTGGGTTCTGGGAATTGAACCCAGGTTATTAGTCTTAGTATAAGTGTCTTTATCTGCTGAACTATCTTGTGGCCACCATATAAAATTTTAACACAACCAAAGTATCAATATCTCAACCTGAAAAATAAACATTAAATAGATAACCTTAATCATATGACTGGCAGAGATTTCTTCCTATATTAGTGATAAATTTATGGACCAGTCCCTAGCTCAAGAAAATTCTAGTCATCTATAATACATATATCAATGACCATTTTTTAAAAAGTCACCCAAGACTGGGCTGTATATAAGCTGTGGTTCACATGACTGCCCAATATGGAAGGAATTCTCACAGAAGCAAGTGCCAAGAAGCCTAACAATTTAATTTTGTCTCACCATCCCTGAAGACTTAAAATGGAAGGTCTCAGGAACATCTGTTTGAAGTTGCCTTCCTCCCTTCCTCCCTGCCATATACACACACACTGCACATGAATTCCATACCACACATACCACGCATGGTTAAAGGTATCACATGAGACTATTTTCAGGCCACACAGGAGATTCTGTGGGAATATGAGCCTCTGGGATCACATTTCCAATCAAGCAGTCCTCAGGGCTGTCTTTGCTCCTCATCAAGGAGTGAAGCTGAAGAAGATGCAACCTGGCAACTCTCTCAAGATCTGCCCCCGGGGAACTCCAGCTACACCAGACATTTGGCAGTCAAATAAAATAACAGAACCTGCAGAAAAGAAGATGAAGTAGTGGGTAGATCATCTCAATTTTTGAATTTTCTCTTAAAATGTCATTTGGGTCTATAGCTATACCATTTTGAATATGCCCATTAGTTAAGCCAGGTCAGATAGGACTGGTTAGTACTCGGATGGGAAAATGCCTTTAGGGGTAGGGATGTGGCTCAGTAATGTAGACAGAAGTTTCTGTCTCACCTGGTCCCACAGTTGTTCAGTCCCACACAGAGGCTAATATTAATTATAAACTATTTGGCCTATTGTTAAGGCTTATTACTAACTAGCTCTTAAACTAACAACTTAAATTAACCCATAATTCTATCTATGTTTAGCCATATGGCTTGGTACCTCTTATCAGTAAGGCATTCTCAGCATGCTTCATCTGCATCTGTCAGGTAAACCAATATGAGTGTCAAATCTTTACAGTGTATAAGAGCATTTTCCCACAACTGTGCTGGCCTGGAACTATTCCTTTAACTTTTAGTGTATATACTCTGTTTACACCAAAATGTGAAAATCTAACCATCTTCATTCCATTTCAGCATCTTCCTCCATATTTAAGCATGTGAGCTATAAAACCTAGATCAGTTTTTTTGGTGTTATGTCCTTGACAAGACTGAGAACCAGAGAACTGGCATTAAGCATGAGGCCCATTCATCACATACTTACTTAACAGTCAATCAAAAAGTGAGCCAGTTCATTACAGTGGGCACATTGTACAACACTTACAAATTCTTATTGTCATCATTTCGATCAATTATGAGTTTCTGCATTAACACTACCTACTGCAAAAAGAAGCTTCTCTGAAAAAGTTGAGAGTGGAACAGATTTATGGGTATAAATATAAATATTTAGAAAGCAGTTTGGCAACATGACCATTTGAAAAATTAACAGCACTAAGTGCCACCTAGTTGTTTGGCTTGGTTTAAAGCACTGAGGAAAGATTGCTTCCTACAGAGCAGGACTCAGATCCAATAAAAAAGCAATTGATTAACCTCATAACAGTCATGCCAGTGTTGCACCAATGGGCACATTTTGCAATTGAAGTTCCTTCCATACTGTAGTATAGAGGACCCAGCTCTGTATAAGACCATTGATGCCTTTTCTCCCCAGTGGCCTGCATAGCATTTGGTACTATGAGTGCTAGCCAGCAGGAAGGAAGTTTCCAGGTCACTTCAAGATCGATGTTTCTATGCCTTTCAACAAAAATGTGTGATGTTTTCAGAAATAGGGGCGTGCCATCTAGTTATGATGGGCAGCTAAGAGCTATGTAATAGCCTGTTTTGTTTTGGTCAAAAAATAAATGCCACATGATCTTTTTCTTATGTGGATCCTATCTTTGAATCTTTGTAAATTTGGCTTTGAGTACATGTGGTAGCCAGGATACTATGCAAGAAAGAATACAGATTCAATAAGTTGAGAAGGGGAATGCTGAGGGTGAGGAAGTTTTAGCAGGGAGAGTTGGGGAGATGTAGAAAATAATGGAGAGAGAGAGTGGAGGATTAACCAAACTGTATATGAACAAAAAGTATGAAAACCTATTATCTTGCAGCCCAATTTAAGAGAATCATTGAGTTTCTTGAGGATCGTGAACTATAGGCTCAGTATCCTTTGTTTATGCCTATTATCCACTAATGAGTGAGTAAATTCCATATTCATCTTTTTGGGTCTGGGTTATCTCATTCAGAATGGTGTTTTCTAGTTCCATCCATTTGCATGCAAAATTCAAGATGTCATTTTTTTTTTTACCACCAAGTAGTACTCTAATGTGTAAATGTGCCACATTTTCTTTATCCATTCTTCAGTTGAGAAACATCTAGGTTGTTTCTGGGTTCTGGCTATTACAAATAATGTTACTATAAACATAGTTGAACAAATATCTTTGTAGTATGATTGAGCATCTTTTGGGTATATGCCCAAGAGTGGTATTGCTAGATCCTGAGGTAGGTTGATTTCCAATTTTCTGAGAAACTGCCATACTGATTTCCAAAGTTGTTGTACAAGTTTGCATTCTCACCAGCAATGGAGGAGTGTTCCCCTTACTCCACAACCTCTCCAGCATAAGCTATCATTGGTGTTTTTGATTTTAGCCATTCTGATAGGTGTAAGATGGCATCTCAGAGTTGTTTTGATTTGCATTTCCCTGATGGCTAAGGATGTTGAACATTTCCTCAAGTGTCTTTGTCCATTTGAGATTCTGCTGTCGAGAATTCTGTTTAGTTCTGTACCCCATTTTTCAATTGGGTTATTTGGAATTTTGATGTCTAATTTCTTGAGTTCTTTATGTAGTTTGGAGATCAGACCTTTGTCTGATGTGGGGTTGGTGAAGATCTTTTCCCATTCAGTATGCTGCCTTTTTGTCTTTTTGACTGTGTCCTTTGCTTTACAGAAGATTCTCAGCTTCAGGAGGTCCCATTTATTAATTTTTGCTCTTAGTGTCTGTGCTACTGGGGTTATATTTAGGAAGTGGTCTCCTGTGCCCATGCACTGAAGGCTAATTCCCACTTTTTCTTCTATCAGGTTCAGTGTGGTTGGATTTATAGTAAGGTCTTTAATTCATTTGGACTTGAGTTTTGTACATAGTGATAGATGTGGATCTATTTTCATTCTTCTACATACTGACATCCCGTTATTCCAGCACCATTTGTTGAAGATGCTTTTTTTTTCTAGAAAAACATATATAGATCCACATGGAAAGTTAAAATAGACTAGATCACCTGTCAAAATTGGGAATATAGGAATGGGGGGATAAGGGAGGGTAGAAGGGAAAGAGGAAGAGAGGGGGGAGGGGCAAGGAGAACTTGAAGGAATGAGATGGTTGAGATGGAGGAAGGATAGAGATAAGAGCAAGGAAAGAGATATCTTGATTGAGGGAGCCATTGTGGGGTTAGCAAGAAACATGGCACTAGAGAAATTCCCAGGAATCCACAAGGATGACCCCAGCTAAGACCCTAAGCAATAGAGGAGAGCATGCCTGAACTAGCCTTGCCCTGTAGTCAGACTAATAAATATATTAAATATCACCATAGAACATTCATCCAGCAACTGATGGAGACAGAGGCAGAGACCCATATCGGAGCTCTGGACTGAGCTCTCAAAGTTCAGTTGAAGAGTGGGAGGAATGAGAATATGAGCAAAGAGGTCAAGACCATGATGGGTACACCCACTGAAACAGTCTACCTGAACTAATGGGATCTCACCAACACCAAGCGGACTGGGAAGGAACAAGCATAGGACCAAACTAGTTCCTCTGCATGTGGTTGACAGTTGTGTGGCTGGGACAGACAGAGGGGCCACTGGCAGTGAAACCAGAATTTATCCCTACTGCTTGTACTGGCTTTTGGAGAACCTCTTCTCTTTGGATGGATACCTTGCTCAGCCTAGATGTAGTAGGGAGGACCTTGGACCTTCCACAAAACAATGTGCCTTGCCCTCTCAGAAGAGTGGATGGGGTGGGTAGAGGAGTGAGTGAAGGGAATGGGAGGAGGGAAAGGAGTGGGAACTTGGATTGGTATGTATAATGAAAAAAGATAGTTTGTTTTCTTTTTGAAAAAAATTAAACAAATAAATAAAATAAAATAAAAAAGAGAATCATTGAAAGGATAATAATACATATGATACAAAAGAAGAGATAGATAATACTAGAAAATAAAGATTTAAGTGAGTTTGGCAGAGAGAAGGGGTTTGCACAGTGTGCTAACCTGAACTAAGGATGTATAGGGAAAGACTGTGGAGATTCACTAGTTTTAAGCCAATTACAAAATATAATTTTTTAATTATTTATTTTGTTTTGAGAATTTCTTATACAGTATTACACTTATCCCTCCTCCCTTTCTTCCTTCCATCTGCCCTTATGTCTCCCCATGCCATGATTCCTCTCAAATTCATACCCTCTTTTTCTTTAGCAATTATTGTTATACACACACATAAATATAATACAAATACACATATGTAACACATATATAACAGTGTGTGTGTGTGTGTGTGTGTGTGTGTGTGTGTGTGTGTGTGTGTGTGAATTTGAGGGGATGTACCCTGCATGAGCAGACAATGCTGCTTCCAGAACTGAACTTTTTTTTAGAATTGCCACGTTAAAATGTGATTTGCCTCAATTACTGAATATTTTAGATCCTCTTTTTAATTCTCTGTTCAACATGAGATTTCTACTCACCTTGACACAGCCTCAGCCATGTTAGAGAGAACAAGGATAAAGCAACAAAGATACCATACCCAAGTATTTCTAGAACTCATGTGGAAAACCAAGCAAGAAAAATAGTTCAGGCAGAATCATTAGAAGAAAGCTGTGTACATGGTAAAGTTATACAAACATCAAGGACACCATCTAAAATTAAACCAAGGGAGTTATTTACAAAGATTTTTTTCTTTAATTTTTTAAAATTTTACATACCAAACCCAGCTCCCCCTCTCTCCACTTCCCCTGTCCCCCACTTCCTCTCCTCCGCCCCCATCCACTCCTCAGAAGGGATAAGGCCTCCCCTCCCATGGGGAGTCGAGGAAGTCTGGCATGCCAAATTGAGGCAGGACCAAGCCCCTTCCCCTATTTCAAGGCTGAGCAAGGTATCCCTCCAGAGGGAATGGGTTCCAAAATGCCAGTTCATGCACCTGGGATAAGTTCTGGTCCCATTGCCAGGGGCCTCCCCAACAGATTGAGCCACGTAACTGTTACCCACATTCAGAGAACCTAGTTTGGTCCCAGGTTCCCCAGCTTTCAGTCCAGAGACCATTAGCACCCACTAGCTCAGCTCAGCTTTCTCTGTGGTTCTCCCCACCATGATTTTGACCCTCCCACCCCTTGCTTGTGTGATCCAGTCTCCCTCTCTTCAACTGAACTTCAGAAGCTCAACCCTATGCTGGGCTATGGATCACTCCTTCTGCTTCCACTGGTTACAGGATGTAGGTTCTATGATGACAACTAGGGTGGTCATTAATGTGATTATAGGGGAGGCCGGTACAGACACCCTCTCCTCTACTGCTAAGAGTCTTAGCAGGTCATTCCTGTGGGTTCCTGGGAGTTTCCTTAGCACCAGGTTCCCTCTCAACTCCATAATGGCTTCCTCTATCAAGCAATCGGTTTCATTACTTTCCCTCTCAGTCCCTCCTCCAACTTAATCTTAATCTTTCATGTTTCCATCCCCCATTCCCTCCCTTCAACTCCCCCTCCCCATTTACACAGGAGAACTTAATTATTTCCCCTTCCTGGGGCCTTCCATGTATATCCCTCATAGGATCCTCCTTTTTACCTTGCTTCTCTGGGGTTGTAGACTGGCTATCCTTTGCTTTATGTCTAATATCCACTTATAAGTGAGCACACACTGTGTTTGTCTTTCTGGGTCTGGGTTACCTCAGTCAGGATGGTTTTTTCTAGTTCCATCCATTTGCTTGCAAATTTCAAGATGTCATTGTTTTTTGGTTTTTTTGTTTTGTTTTGTTTTGTTTTTTTAACCACTGATTAATACTCCATTGTGTAAATGGACCACATTTTCTTTATCCATTCTTCAGTTGAGGGGCACCTAGATTGTTTCCAAGTTCTGGTTATTAGGAATAATGCTGCTATGAACATGGTTGAGCAAATGTCCTTACGGTATGAGTCTGTATACTTTGGGTATATGCCCAAGAGACCCACAAAGATCTTTAGCTAGTATTTCAGGTCCCATCAGCAACTGTGTAATATAAATAGGACCAAACATTTTCAACATACTAGGGAAAAGATAGCCTCGGAGTATAAGTATAGTAAACTTACTTCAAGAATATAGAATAAACATAGTTGCAGACACATGGATAAATTTACTAAATAAAAATCTAAAGGATATGAGGCTGGAAATACCTCTGTGGTTAAAAGCACTGGCTACTTATGCAGAGGACCGGAGTTTGTTTCTCAGCACCCATACGGAAGCTCGTAATTGTCTGTAACTCCAGTTTCAGGGGGATCCAACTCTCTCTTCTGGTCATTGCAGACACTGAACTATGCAGTTGCTACACAAACATACATACAGGCAAAATACCCATATACATAAAATAAAAATAATTAGATGTTCAAGAAGAAAAAGATACCAAAGGACATACATTTTAGACAAAAAAACAATTCCAGCAAGAAGGTGGGAAATACACAAAAGAGGAGTGGACAAACATGAGGAAAATATGGGTAGGTCAAGCCAAGCATTACCAAAGGCAATGTGTTTTAAAATATCCAATTTAGGGGTATTAAAAACCAAGCTGGAATTAAAACTGTAAAAATCCATTGTGTTTGAGGGAGAGTGGAGTAAGTTGAGTTAATGTGTTCAAATCTATACTGTTCTGAGAAGCCCTGAAGATATCACTAATTTCAAGTCTTATAAGGTTAGAATGTGTACTAACTTCCCAAAGAGCTATGGTTTAGGTATAGTTTGAATTTTTTCTCAAGGTCGCTTGTGTTGGGAGCTTGGGTCCTAAGTATGGCCACGTTGGCGTGATGAACTTCTAAGAGGTTAGACCTGATGGGAAATGATGGAGCCATTGGGAGTTTGTGCCTCGAGTGGGTAGTGCAAGATTCCTTCTTGGAACCTGGTTAGTTACTATAATGAGGAATTGCTGTAAGGAAGAAAAAGTGGCCCCTCTCAGTGCCCCTTCCCTATTTGACTAACTTTTTGAAGTAGGGTTCACTCTGCATATACTTGTGGTTCTCTTTCCTCAGCATATTGAGAATGTCTTGCACACTCTTGTTGCTGAGGTGAAGAGAAACATCAGTCCAAGCATCTCCATGTCATTCAGCGTGACATGATGCAAAGACGGAGGGCCTTTTCCAGAGCTACTATCATCCTGTTTATACTTTTAGCCTAAAAAACTGTGAATTAAATAAGCTTCTTATCTTTAACTAATACCAAGTCTTGGATATTTAGTTATAGAAATGGAAAAAAACTAAGATATACAGTGTGAACCGAAATTACATAAAGTATGAAATTTCCAAACCATTCGAGGAGCTAAGAAAGAAAGAGGAGAATGAAGGAAGGAAGAAAGGAAGGAAGAAAGGAAGGAAGGAAGAAAGGAAGGAAAGAAAGAAGAAAGGGAGGGAAAAATTAAGAATATAAATACAAAACAAGAAAGACCAGGAAAATGGAAACTGTAACATTAGACAGTGAATGGTGTAGCTATACAAAGGACAACTATTAACTGCACAGTAACTCAAATGAGTGATCTATTGCAACGCAGAATGAAGTGGGAGGGTCTTGAGGGCAAAGTTAAACAACAAGTCCTAAAGGAAAATGTAGAAGATGACCCACATTACCATGTGAAGAAGCCTGCAGAGCTGAACATACTGGATACATAATACAATTTGAGAGTAAGCGGGGTAGCTATAAGCGCAAAGTTCAAGGTAGTGGCTATCCTTCTGCAGGAGTGGAAGGAAGCTGTATCAGAACAGGATCCACAGGGCTTCTGAAAGATCCATAGAACTCTAATTCTTATAAAGCTTGGTGGTAACAGTAGGGTCTCATCCATCTGACATTCTAATTGTGAAAATTATCTTGTACTTATTTAATTTTAAAACCTAAAACCTAAGATATTGTCAATGGACTCTCAAAAGACATTTCTTTTAACCAGATGCAGAGATCTAATTTGCTTTTCTGATGAACTTTTGGGCAATGAGTACATCACTGTCACAACCAAAACTCAAGTTGCCCAATTCCCAGGATGCTCAGAGGTTATGCATGGTGCTCCGCAGCAGATTAAAATGGCTGTGATATATTTGTGACATGCTGGAAGGCCAATTAAAATCCCAAGTATTTACACTGTAGAGTATTTTTAGCACCTAAAGCTTTATTATTTCTGAGTTAAAATACTTGGGATTCCCTGTTCAGGTTTCTCAACACCCTGGGGTTGCAGATTGTGGCTTAAAATTTCTAACTGAATCACCTTCCTAAAATAATGAATCTGAGAATGAGATGCAAATTCAGGATGTGGCAGCTGATCAATGGCATGCAGGGGGCTGAACACCTATCACACTTGTGAAAGCTGTGTATAGAACTCTATCACATACTCAAATGGTTGAGGCATATTTGCCCTGCTGTGGAAGGCCAATTAAAATAAAAAGTGCTGAGTCGGCCCAGCTCTTTCACACAAGGACAAAGATCTCCCAGCTCTGAATGTGTGAGCCTTTGAGAGCAATGTAGTGAACCACCAGCCATGTACTATGGCCCTGCTCAACAGAGTTTGAAATAACCTTTTCTAGTACAAGGCACAACGGAAAACAACACAACACACACACACACACACCTCTGCTTCTAATGCTGCTGAGAACAGTGTTGCATTTAACATCCCAACATCCTGCTAAGTACATTTCAACATGATGTGTGATTCCCCTTTGTATGATGTGAATATGCTTCATTACCATTGGTAATATGGCAGGGCAGAACAAAGGCAGGCAGGAAATCCAAACTGAGTATATAGAGAGAGTAGGCAGAGTCAAGGAGATGCCATGCAGCTGCCAAAGGAGAAAGATGCTGGAAACTTACCGGTAGACCACAGGCTCATGGTGATACATAGATGAATAGAAATGGGTTAATTTAAGATGTTAGAGCTAGCTAGAAATATGCCTAAGCCATCAGCCAAACAGTGTTGTAATTAATATAGTTTCTGTGTGATTATTTAGGTCCCAGCAGCCGGGAATGAGAGAGCAGTTTCCACCTACATCAGCAAAATTTGGTCCAGTCTTTTCAATACAAATATTCTCATCTAGTGGTTGGGTGAGAAAGGATTATGATGTGTGGTTAAAGATACAAAAACAAAACAAAAAAATCACTATAGTTTTGATTCTGTCCAAGCCCTACCCTGGTATGTGGAGGTATGCCTTACATGGAATGAGACCTCTGCAGTTTCATCTGTGCCTTTCTATACACCATTGGTCTTAGAGGGGCTGTGTGTGGAAGCTTTGTATGAAAACGAAGGCTCAGAAATAGCAAGTGTCCCACGTCTGAGATTTTCCAGCCTTGCCTGTCTAATTACAAAGTTTGCCTGGCTAACTTGCATGCTGTAGAGTGGCACTTACAGAACAGAGCCATGAGCCATCAGCATCCACACAGTTTTCGAAGAGTTTCACATTTACATTGCTAAATGGAGTTGTCATTGGCTTGCTCAAAACTTTAGTGTCACCCAGGCATCTGCAATCCTGTCGTACAGATGGGAACACTGAGTTTCAGGCAAGGGCTTATTCATTTTAGGTTATAATCTGAAAAGCTCACTAACTGTTTCTAAATGATCACACATTTGATAAATGCTGATTTGGCTTAGCTTGTCCACATATCTGAATCTAAAGACATTGCATCTTCAGCTTCAGCTACCTGGTCCTAGCTGACACCTATTACAAGGGTATCTCTTATTAGCTGTTGGTGCATTGCAAAAACAATGCACGCCCTTCCGCCTCCATCTCTCTGATGTTGCTGCACTCAAAGCATGGTCTGAATAAATGAAGGCCAGCTCTTTCACTGTATGTTGGTTGGGTTTTTGTCAACTTGACATGAGCTAAGATAAGGAACCTAAATTAAGAAACTGCCCCCCTCATACTGGCCTGTGGAGCATTTTCTTGATTGATAATTTTTGGTATGGAAAGATCCAGATCACTGTGTGTCACACCACCATTGGGCAGGTAGTCCTGGGTTATCTAAGTAGGCTGAGCAAGTCAGAAGGAGCAAGCCAATGAGCAGGGTTCCTCCGTGGCCTCTGTTATAGCTCCTGCCTTCAGGCTCCTGCTTTGAGATCCCGCCACGACTTCCCTCCACCATGTACAGTGATGTGAAAGAGCAATGGATTCTTTCCTCGCCCAAGTTACTTTTGACCATGGTGTTTATCACAGTGATAGAGAGCCAACTAAAACACACCATCCAGGTGAGATAGTTTAAATGGTTGTCAGCTGGTAAACACATCTTCAAGAAAGTCTCCACAGAGACCTATAGCATCTGTTTCACCCCTTGACTGTCCAGCAGGCGAGTCCGCTCTTTTCCCATCTTGTTATCACAGCATCAGAGGCAGTGAGGGTGGAGCAGACTCAAACATCTACTCGCCAGTCTCCAGCCAGAGCCATCAGAAGGCTGGCAGCCTTACATCAGCCACGGTGAACAGATCTATGCCATGGGAATTGGCAAAGCCTACAAACTGAGGCATTTTCTTGCAGAGAGCTGGTTGTTAAACATTTATCAACACACCACTGCTCCTCCTTGTAGCCTCCCTGACCTAAGCAGTTTAATTTGTTTAATGGAAGAGATGCATCAGTACTCTACATCAAGAAAAATCAATCTCTCTCCAGCAAGGCATTAAAGGAAATAATGTAGCCTGTCCAATCCTATTACTAGAATGTCCTCCTATCAAAAGAATGAACAAAATCAGCTTCGTGCAAACAGTTTCTCAGGGTGGTTTTGGGAACAAGTGTTCAACTTCAAGACAACCTCGTGCCTAATGCATTTCCATTAATATTCACTTCTGGAACTTAGCAATTTGCAGAGTGTAACTCGGAATGATGTAAGTTGTGCCCCCAGAGACTTCCAATAAGAGCCCATTTTGAAGGTACCAGCTCCAGCTTTCCAGCACCCATCACAGATGGATTGTGCCTGCCATGGGCCCCATTTGAGAGAAGCAAGGCCCAGAGAGGAGAAAGTCATGGCAAGAATGACAAGATCAGCTAAGCAACCAAAGGAGTGGACACTCGAGTGATTTCCAGCCATGTTCAGCTGGATTTCCAGGAGACCTAAGAGAAACAGTGCAGCATATTATCTTATTAGCTTCAGTTCTTAACCTCCTCTGTATCCACATGCTTCATAATGGCTTCCATTAAAGAGCTACCATTTTCCTGCCCCCTTGACTTCAACATTACCCACGGGATTTATTTCAGCTGTTAGAAGGAGGTGGAAGTAACCTTTAGCGACCTCACCTATGTTCTTCTTCCCAAGCGGCAGTTCTACTGTCACTAGGAGAAGGACAGGCTTAGATAGCCCACTGTCCTAAGTAAGACAGATGATGATGCAGACCAGAGACCCAGCTGCTGTAGCCTGAGGTTGAACTACCCTAGCTAACCTGAGTGCACAAAGAAAGTAGTCCAATTACCAGGCCCCAGCTACTCCAGACCAGCCGAACCTAAGTACACCCTAGACACAAGCGTGTGATCAGCTGAGATCTTCAGAGCCACCCCCAGCCTGTGTACAAATTGCTATTTCATGTCACCAGGCTTTTTACTTGCTTTAAGAAAATGCAGTATTACTGTAATGATAGCTAAGCACATCAAACATTAACAATAAAATTACATTCCCACGTCTCAAAGAACAACCTTTAAAAAGTTGAAGTTATCTTAAGCCATAAAGCCTTGGAGGGTATGCATTTTGTAAGTTTCAAGTTCTAGTTCTAGTTCCTAGGATACAGTTGGTGCTCAATACATGTTTCTGCCTGTCTATGAGGAAGGCTGCTTTCATAAAAGCGTTCTTTTGTAAAATAGAGAGTTTCCTGTTATTGAAAATAAAGTAGCACCAGTTGCATTTTCCTTCTGCAATATAGTAAAAATGCATTTTCACTAAATGGATAAGTTAATCGGGCCTCATTTGCATGAGAATGGCAATAATAAAGGTGATTCGATCTGGCTTGCTGCCTTAAAATTTAAACGTACAAAAGTAGATTAGGATTGGGCCACCCACATTGCCAGAGCTCAGAGCCCTGTAGCCCTGACCCCATCACTAGGACTGGAGGCCTCTAACTTGTGACCACAACTCACGGAGCCCAGTTCTATTTTTCTCCAGGAATGAAGGCTTGGTACTAATTTAGTGTTTCCAGCAACTCTATTGGACATAAGTGGTGTGAATGAGAATCAACTCTCTCTCTCTTTCATAGAACATGTGAACTGGTTTTGACTTCTTGCCTTTGGAAGACTAAAAGCCATAAATGAGAATTATCCACAGGAACAAAGATTGATAACGTACAGTAACACAATAAGGAAAGCCTCAGAAAGCTCTGTATGCCAACTCAAAAACCTATGCTTACAGCATAGATGGGACACATATTGTTGACTCAATGTTGTTGACTTCCTACCTGTGAAAAGCCCTTGGCTAAGCTCCCTACATAGTGACCAGCACCTACTTGCTCCCGTGAAGGATGAAGCACCTGCACTGGAACTGCTAGGCGAGGGAGATGCCAGCACCAAGGATACCAGCTGGAGTTGAACACCAGCAGAGACACAAGGAGGAAGAGAGGCAGAAGTCCGCTATTCCACCGTGTGATGCTGAGAAAGGTATTTTATCCAGTCAGAGTTCATTCATATCACTCATCCCTGCACTCAGTGTCTTAGTACTTGCCAGGCATCCCAGAGGTCTCTGTGCTCCACCAGATTTGAGAAAATCTGATGCTTGTGTTCCAACCACTTTAACCAAAAGGCTAAAGCCAGTCAGTCAGACTACGGTCATACTAGCGCATCAGCTGCTTTGAACATTGCAGACACCTTGAGGAAACCACATGGCAAGCACAGTAGCTTGCTGCTAATGTACAGTGCTGAAAGGCGCTCTGCCAACTATGACTGCTTTGAATGGCTTGCACTGCACTTTTTTTGCCATTCAAATTGCAGTGAATTCTGCAGGATTCTGCAGCCATTTACCCAAACTATTGGAACAACAGTTTCTTATGCCCAGTACAAGGCCTGTGAATGGTGCATTTAAAGCCTTCCATTTGAATGAGGGATGATGGCAGGTTTGGTAACCCTTTATTTGCATGAGGTTCTGCTTTGCTTGGTGGAGAAGAAAACATTGCCACTCTGCCACCCTCCTGAATATGTAAGCATGCTGTTTGGTTCACTTTTCAAACCCTCCAGTGCTTTGCCTGGTGGCCAACATGAGGCTGACCAAAAGAGTTCTCATGAATGGCTTTTTTCTTGCCTAGTTTTTGATCATCATCCTTAGCACAACAGGCTGATCGGGGGGGGGGGCAGCAGCAGAAGCAGCAGCAGAGTGAAAGAAGCAAACACAGTGGCAGTGGCTGCCACCCTAGTAGTGACAATGAGAAAGTGACTAGGACAAAAATGATAAGGGGTAGAGATGGCAAGGATGAAGGATAGAAGAAGCAGAGAAACAGAAAGACAGGGTAGAGCATAGAAGGCTATGGAGAGCCAGAGAAGTGCAGATGCATGCCCTGGTCTCCGGGAGAGTTTAAGGAAGGAATGCACTGAAGTTTAAGGGTCAGGGGTCTCAGACACCCAGACATATAAAACATGTCACTGTCAAGCAGGAGACCCCAGCACTTACCATCTATCTGAGATATGCAGCATTAGAAGGCACCATCCACTGTTACTTGTTGTGGCTTAAAGTACGATTAATAAAAACTCAGAGAGAATTTTGGGGGTTCAACTTGAAGATCCGAAAAGCAAAACAGCCAGTCACTGGCTCTTACCTTGACCTCAGTATGAAAAGACAAACTTGCCTCTAATGATCTCAGAATGAGAGTGAGACTGGGAGCTGTCTCCTTCCAGTTTATAATCCTCTCTAGGGAAAGGCATGCACCCCTGGGATTAAAGGCATGCACCGCCTGGTTTCTATGGCAAACTAGTGTGGCTACTGGAATTAAAAATGTGTATTACCACTGCCTGGTCTGCATGGCTGACCAGTGGGGCTGTTTTACTTTCTGATCTTCAGGCGAATTTTATTTATTAAAATATGAATGAAATCCCACTACAGTGGCTCTTACCAATACTTCCTGCTATTGGAAACAGAATTATAATATTGGACTGGTGCCAGAACTGCTGCTGGCTAGAGCCCAGAGTGATCAACCTCAACCTGAGTTTCTAGAACCTAAATCTTTGATATCTAAAGCCCTGTGAGAGCAGACCCTTAGTTCTCAGAGTTTTGAGCACTGTGCCTCTGAGTCTGCTGGCCCAGGGATTACCAGCTTCTCCTCACCTACCCACGATCTCTGTCCAGGCATATCCAAAGGACCTCAGTCAACTGACTGATAATGGTTGAGCTATAAATGTCTGAGCATCCACAGAACAGAAGGCTAGGTTGTCAAGAGACTAAAGCAACAGGTAAGGTATACCGTTTACTGAAACTATACGTGGGATACATGGAAAAGCTGGTGGTGAGCTACTAAGCAAGGAACCCATATTCTTCCACAGTGCTCCCTTACCGCGGTGCTTACCACAGAAAGAGGGTTCCAAATGCTAGCACACACAGGCCATGACAACAGCATTGCTGGTTTAGATTGCATTTGTGCATTTCCAGGAATGGATGACCCCAGGTATGCAGGAAGCAGGTTCTTTCTGCAGGTAACGTGGACTTTCTTAGTTCACAGTGTACAGGGAGATACTATCTTCTTATGGACGTTCTAGTCCCTGGCCTGCCTGACTGCTTTCCTTGAGCCTTTGGCTTGGGGGCAGGAAGCATCCTGGGGGCTGATAAATTAGTCGATGCCAACACTTCTTCAGAGGTGATGCAACCACACCAAGCTCCTTAAAAAAAACTCCCATGGTGAAAACCTCTGGTTTTTCTGGTGCCATCCTTCAGACAACACAGTCTGTCTTCATCCTGTTTCCCTTCCAGTGTTTTACACGTGATGTCTTTACTTCCAACTTAACATAATTTAATTTATGATGATGACAGTATGTAACAGCTGCCTTCAAGTCCTGAGTATTAACCAGCTGGCTCTCACTGTCTGGTCCATGTCTGCTCCAGCAGTGAAACTCATGTTCAACAACTAGGTCATGGGGAGTTGGTTTCTAAAGCGCCTAAGAGGTCAGGCCAGGCTGTGAACACAAAACAGAAGAAGCAAGGCCAATAAGTAACCCACAGTCTCCTAGCGCTCAAGGTAGCACCTGAAAGCTATTAGGGACTGAGGCCCAGCACGCATTAGCTAGGAACTGGAGCCTTGGCGGGCCTTCAAGAGACCGTGTCTCCAGAGGGTGTCCTTTTCGGCTCTTGAAGCAAGCAACCTCTAAGCTGAGAAAGCTGAGCTTATTTCTAGGTTGTGTTAGAATGTTCTATCTTCTGTCCCCGGAGCTTTTCTTTCAGGGATAGGGTGATAAATGAAGTAAGAGCAAAACTTCATAATTCTCTGGGGATGCTGTCTGGATGGCAGTGTCTTGAAGTGAGAGCTAATTAAAAATCAATACTTAAACCAGTATTACCCATCAGTCAATTACACACTAGTTAAAAACCTGGCTTGCTTAGCTTTCCTCTTTCAGGGATAAACGCTCCCGTTGCTTTGGTGTAGAGATCGGATTGCTGGGGCTTTGTGTCAGGCCGTCACTCTTTTGGTATCTGCTTGTAGCTGTGTAGGAGACCAAGACAGATTCTATTCTGAAAATTGAGCCATTGTGAATTTCCTCCTTTACCCGAGATCCCTTCCTCTGTGTGGCCAGCCAGGAGGAAAAAATGGAGAGATCTTGAGATTCTACATGCTTTTGACCCTTTCGGGGTAGTCTGGGAAGTGGGGAGGCCAGAGCTGGCTAAGGGGCAGTGCACTCGGACAGGAGTGTTTGAAGCACTCTCTCTTATGCCACAGAGACCTGCCCAGTCCAAGGTACCTGTGGTGGTCATAGAAGAGTCTGAGGGAAAATTCTCTCCAAATCTGCATTAGGACCTGGACTGCACTGGGCTTGCCTGGCTGCCTTGCTATCACTTTACATTGACTTTGACAGAAGTATGGTGGGGACACTGGATGGTTTGGAGGGTGAAAGCTGGGTGACTACTGAAGGGCATCCCATTGCCATCGAAGGGACAAGAGACTCCCTCCTGATCTTTCCTCTCCTCAGGATACCCCTGTACTGTGTGTGCTTCCTGCCTCCTTCCCACCCTCCTCCTCTCCAGTCCTCCCACACGACTTTGCTTCTGTTGGAACAACATTATTCAGCGCACACACGTGGCTTTTCATTGAACCTTTTTTTCCCATTTTCTGTTCTAAGCAGAGATAATTATGAATGTCAAGTTCACATGCAGAGGTAAATATTGTAATTTGGCTTCAGAGGTATTACACATAATGGGGTTTTTGTTGCCTCGGCCTCACCAGCTAAACAGAGAACACTGTATATTCTCCTGGAGGGGGCTTGGAATATTCTAGAGGACACACAAATAAGGTTTTCAATTTAGAAAAAAAAATCACTCTGGGTCCTGCTTCTAGCATCCCTCCTCATTTGAACAATTTGTGACATTGTGACAATGTGACAGCAGCATTATTTGTGACATCCGGTAGCAGGCAAACACATCCTGTGAGTCATGCTCCAGCAAGACACATGGTCCAACACCATTATGAGACGACAAGCAACCCCACCATCAAATGCAAAATGCTCCATTTGCAGATTAAATAGGGAGCTTTCTCCAGAGGCTTCCAAATCAGCAGGCTTATCAACTAGTTATTACCAATTAGCATTTATGCTAGAAAAACACAAGGATTGATTTACATAAAAGCACAAATTCTCACCTTGCTCCAGAAGGAGACCAAGGTCACAAGCCTCTGACTTATTTCCCAGACAGGAGGACAATGATCAGTGACAAGTTAGTGTGGTTGCTTAATGCTACACCACTACATGGCAAGGGGCACGGACAGACAAACCTGAAATTCTGGGCTGGTTCAGAATTCATGAGCACCTACTGAATGGGTTTTGTTAGCTTCATTGTGCACTATTAGCTAAGGTTTAGCTCCAAGATCAGGAGAATAAATCTTGTTTCTCTCAGGCTCTGAATGCAGCATAGAAGACTCCAACACTATTATTCTGAAAGTGTCCTTGAACCCCAGGACTAAGAATAACTTAAAAATTGGATTTTGTTCCTTCTCTCTATATCTGCTAAAAATCTTAGGTGAGAACAACCAAGTGGCCTGGATATATGGGTGAATTTTATTATAAATAAACATTTCAACATTTCATGGGTCCTATGAGATGTGCACATACAAGGGTATGTCTTCGTGAGCAGCTCAGATTGAGGGAGACACTTAACATCCTCTTTTCACCACTGAAGGCCAGCTGACCCTTGCCCAACAGTCAATGGTCCCAGTGAAGGCCAGCATCTCTTCATCCTCCCTCCCCAACTCACTTACAGAAAGCCTCTGCCTCTGCCTCCAAAGTCCTGTCCTGGTTTAACCTTCCAGATGCCAACCCCCAGGACTTGGCTTTAGAGTAAACAGGAAGCATTTGCATTGGAGTTCAGGAACTGTTGTGATTAAAAGGAGAAAAAAATAGGTTATCTGGGAAGGGAAATTAAAGTTCATTAAACATGTTTTATTTAGTATCTGCCAAAGGCAGTGCATCGAAGGGGATACAAACTTTAATAAATCTCCCAGCTCAGGGGGTTTATGATCCCAGACAGTAAAGAAATCTGCAACAAGTAGATGGAAGGTGGACCATGGGAAGGGGATCAGATACCCTTAACTGTCTCAGTACACTCTTATGGAGATGGTTCCCACAGTGGGACTGATAAAGATTCCAGAGTGGCAGGGATTGAGGGAGAGCACCAGTCATAAATGGCTTCTCCACATCCAAAGCCATCCAACACACTCTGCTAACCCACTGAAAGCTCTATGTTGTGAAGAGGGTGCCATCTTTATTTTCACCCCATAGATGACCAAGGAAAGCAAAAAAAAATGCCCTTATAATCTGCCAGAAAATCATGATTTACTAGATTTTTTTCTCTTCACTTCTCTTCCTGTGGCCCCTAATGACATACCCAAGTCTTGTATTACAATCCAGTACTGTAAATAGGTGTAAGATATCACATATGTCCAAGACAGGATATTACAGGAATCAAAGAGGGCCAGGATGGTATAGAAGGTCCTTCTGTATTTGTGTTGCTTTCATTGGTTGAATAAAGAAACTGCCTTCGCCTTTTGATAGGACAGAACTTAGATAGGTGGGGAGAAGAGAACTGAATGCTGGGAGAAAGAAGGCAGGCCGAGAGAGAGCCGCCATGGAGTCACCAGAGTCAGACATGCTGAATCTTTCCTGGTAGGCCACGACCTTGTGGTAAACACAGATTAATAGAAATGGGTTAGATCAAGATGTGAGAGTTAGCCAAGAAGAGGCTAGATATAACGGGCCAGGCAGTAATTTAATTAATACAATTTCTGTATGGTTATTTTGGGGGTTAAGCTAGCCAGGTGCGGGGAACACAGTCCGCTCCTCTTACTATGCCAGGGCTTGGGCTCTACCAAGGAGAAACCCAATTCCAGCCATCAGGATGAGTCTGGATAGAGGAGGATGTTGACAGTAGAATGTACTGGGGGCTGTGAGGAGTGAAGGGCAGTTTAACTTCAAGAGATTCCAAGTCATCACTAGGGATGTGGTCAGCTTTCTGCTCCTGAAGCAAAAGATCTAAGATCTAACTTGCAAAAGGGACAGGTTCATTTTGGCCCAGAGATTTAGAGATCCTGGTCTATGCTAAACTGGTCCTACCGCTTGGATCTGTGCTAAAGTGACACGCCACCGAACACATTTCAGCCTTTGGGGAGAACACTTTAGAGCTCACTGAGAACAAGGCATTGCCTCTCACCTAGGCTTTAACAAAACTATACTTTTCTTCTGATCAAGGAAGAAAAATTGCTTTGGGAAAATACAGTGAGGATAAAAAGAAAATTAGAATCATTCATAATCACACCACCCCAAAATATTATATTTGGCATATTTCATTCCAATCTCTTTTATCTACAAAGGAAAGCTTTAAAACTAAGGGTAGAATTCAATTGTTTGTGTAAGTTTGTATCAACACTGTATCGTGAACGCTTTGCATTGTCACTAAAAACTGTTTGAAATAAACATTTTTAAGTCTGTACTTGCTAGCATTCACCCCCTCCCCAGTACTATTGGCTATTTGCTTTTAGCCAAGGTTTGCAGTTAAAACAGTGATACAATACCTACTGTTGCATATTTTTGCCTTCAGCTCTCGCACTGAATCTGCCATCTGTGTAAATGGTTCAGCCTTTGGAGAAAGCTTCAGTGTTTCTAATCACACCATAATCATTCTTGTTATTTGGACATAGCTTCTGTTAGCAAAGGCAAGCTTTTCAAGCCATGGACTCAAAGGCCCGGCCCTTGGCCACCATCTGAGCAGGACAGAAGCTGCCTCCTGGCCTTGTTACTGTCTTGTTAGGTCAACACAAAACCCACAGCCTTTGTACAAAGTATCATCCCCCAAAACTCCCTAAACCTCCAACTCCCAACCTCTCCAACCCTGTCTCCTGCACTGCCCACTGCTGAGACTATGCCCAGCCCTTTCTCTACAGGACAGCTTGACCTTTGCTGCAGTAATCCCCATTCTTGACAAACAATAGATGTAATAAACAGCCCCATGCAATTTGAGGTATAAGCATGGATATTGTTTTGTAAAACCCAAAACACATTTTCAAGATGGCCTGAATTTTGTTACCCCAGAATTGCAATCCTGATAAGTCACAAATACATGTAATTCTCCTTTGTTCTCCATAGGTTGATTTTTTTTTATCTTAGCCAGTGGAAGATTTCATTTTCTTGTTCCAACCTGAACACATAACACCGCTTACTTCTTGAAATGGCTTTTCAGGAAAAATTCTTCAGCAATCATCACAAAAGTTTCTATCTATACTTTCCACGTCTTTCACTTCCCCTAAGAATACGAAGAGATTTCCAACTGCAAACCACATCTCTGATTGTAGAAATGAACTCAAGGTTTTAATCACTCGCTCCCATGTCCCTACACCCTGCATAGATGTGTGACCAGGTAACCCAACTTCGCAGTCCCTTACTCCTAACCAGCTGATACCTGCTTCTCCCAGGATCTAAACAGTGAATATTTAGGACTTGGTCACTGGGCAACTAATAATTGGAGATATAAGCAGTTTTCAATCACGTTCATCCCTCCGGCATCTTTCTAAAGTGCTTAGACTATAACTCCCGAATGACATAGCCAGTTATTCATGCAAGTCATTCCATGGGCTATGTGAGCAGCACATCGCTTGCATGGCTCCATATAAAGAGGGCTGTAGGATTGTTCATGTCTTGGAGCTCCGCTCTCTGCTGTCCCACATGCTGAGTCCTCTACATTATGCTGGTACCCTGGACACCTTTCCCCACTGGAACCTGGTGACAGACTTGGGTTCTCTGCTGAAGGTGGAAATCACTTCAAGCCCAGCAAGAGGAAACAATTTCCTGTTTTGAAACTTTCTGTTTATTGTGGAGTGGCCATGCTTAAAGGTTAACAAATATAAAAGAGGAAGCTCAGTGTAAGATAAAGGCATGAGGCTATCTCCCAATACACAGAGCCATTTAATTAGTTACTCAACTATGGCTCCCTGAGGACTGAGAAGCTGATGTAGCTGAAATGCTGTATGTTAATCCGATTTGCACTTCTCTTTCCATCAACTGGGGCAAATCTACCATTTCATAATTACTCTGAATCAAATCAAGGGCAAGGAAAAGGGGTTACCTATGAGAAGCCACCTATTCCATTTCCCCGGGGAACCTGTGGGTACATTGGGGATTGTATAAAAGTGGTTCATTGCTATTTTACAGCTTAAAAGTTTGTGTTTCTCAGAACTCAGACGCAGGGGTAATTTGAGGGAGGTGATTTTCTCCAGCTTATGGAATGCCTCGGGAAGGACACCAAGAGGAATAACAGCACTCAGAAACAGTTTCAAGGAGTCCTAGTATCATCCCGGCCTCCGCTTAGGTCTCACTTCCCCAGAGCCTGGTCTCCAACCCCAGAAAGATGCCTCTGCAGATTGCACAGGAGCTGGC
This sequence comes from Ondatra zibethicus, assembly GCA_004026605.1. NCBI lineage: Eukaryota > Metazoa > Chordata > Mammalia > Rodentia > Cricetidae > Ondatra > Ondatra zibethicus. The sequence goes on along the minus strand of PVIU01010493.1, from coordinate 23,488 downwards.
AAGCGTCTCCTCTTCTGCCCTCTAGTGGTTAACGCAGATCAGCATTAAGCCTCTTTGGGTAGAGCCTCAATGACTGGCCAAGCGTTATCTGATGCTTGCCCTGATTCAGGTAGGTGGCCTTTCAGCAATGTTATTGCTAATCCTCCAATACCTAGCACCATACCTGGGGCAGAATATAGACTCAATGAACACCTGCCCAATTCCGTTTTAAACACCGTATTTGTTGTCTATACATGGAGACCAGATAAATGTAAGACAGTTTCTAATAGGGACAGACAAGTTGGCTAGAGAGGTGCTGGCGGCAATCAAACACACAATCATATGCCAGTTTTTTTCCCAAGCCCATATATCTTGTGAGCTTGACAATAAAGTGTAGTCACAAGTAAATCACCGGAATCAATCTCTGCTGGTTCCCTGTCTATTTTCCAAGATGGTCCTGTCCATCCTCTTAGGGATAACAGACATCTCCCCTCTCCTGCCATTCATGTTATATACCAGGAAGCTGGGCAGTGGTGGCACAAGCCTTTAATCCCAGCACAAAGGAGGCAGAGGCAAGTGGATCTCTGTGACTTCTAGGCCAGCATGGTCTACAGAGTGAGTTCCAGGAGAGGCTTCAAAGCTACAGAAAAACCGTGTCTCAAAAAAACAAGAAAAAGAAAGAAAGAAGGAAAGAAGAAGGGAGGGAAGGAGGGAGGAAGGGATGAGGGATGGAGGGAGGGAAGGAGGGAGGAAGGAAAGGAGGGATGGAAGGAAGGAGGAAGGAAGGAGGGAGGGAATAGAATGAGCCGTTCTAAATGAGGACTGCACTATCCTATAGGCAGGAGCCCTGAATGAATGAAAGGCAACTGAGCTGAGCTAGCATCCACTTCTCTAAGCTTCCTATCAGCATCTGCAATGTGACCAACTGCCCTGTGTTGCTGCTGCCATGTCTTCCTGGTCGTGGTGAATGGTACCCTCTGTGGGAGTTGTTTCCTTTCCACTTGACACAAACTACAGTCACCCAGGGAAAAGGAAGAGCATCTAAAGAATGGTCTCCACCAGATCAGCCTGTAGGCAATGTCTGTGGGTGCTTTCTTAGTTATGTCTGATGGGGGAGGGCCTAGCCCAGTGTGAGGGGTGCTACTCCTGGGCAGGTGGTCCGGGGTTGTATAAGAAAGCAGGCTGAGAAAGCCATGGAGAGCAGACCAGTGAGCAGCACTCCTCCACTGTTTCTATGTCAGCTCCTGCTTCCCGGTTCCTGCTTCCAGCTCCTTCTCTAACCTCCCTCGCTCACAAACTGCTAACTGGAAGCAGAAGATGAAATAAGCCCTTTCCTCCCCAAGTTGATTTTGGTAATGGTGTTTATCACAGCAACCAAGAGGACACAGGAGACCTTCAGTCTACTGAGCCAAAATGCGCTCCTCATTCCTTAAGCTGCTTTTCTCAGGCGCATTATCACAGTAATGAGTACGCTTAAGTAAAATGCTATGAACTTTTTTAATTTGCTTCCTTTTACTTTTATATTTTTGTGAGAATTTTCTACATTCATGCCATATTTACACCTTTCCCTTCCTTCTCTTTCCACACTCAAGTTCCTCCTGTACTCCTTCAAATTCATGACCGTTTCTTCTTTAAATACATGAGAGAGAGAGAGAGAGAGAGAGAGAGAGAGAGAGAGAAAGAGAAGCTACTGAGTCCATTAAATGTGCTCCTATGTGTATGTGCTTAGAGCTGAGCACTTGGGATTGGGTAACTTCTCAGAGGTTTGTCCTTATGCATGTATTGTTTAGGGGACATTTTATCTTTTAGGTACCGATTTCCTATAATATCTAGAAGATATTAACTATCCCGCAGCAGATACACTGGCCCTCATACAATCTTTCTACCCCTCTTCCACAGGGTTTTCTGAGCCTTGGGGATCAGGGCTGTGCTGTACATGTATCAACTGGGGTCGAATGCCCCCACACAGTCTCTTGCTCTCTGCATTTTGACCGATTAAAGATTATGGCAATAGTCCCCATCTGCTGCAGGAGGAAGCTTCTTTGATGAAGGCTGAGAGCTACATTTATCTGTGGGTATGAGGATAAGTTTTTAGAATGGAATTAGAGTCCTGTTGGTTTAGCAATTGTAAGTTCTCCTTTAGGCTCCATGACCTCACCAGTCATGGGTAGTTGCCTAGGTTTACAGTATCAGGTATGAATTCTCCCACAAAGCAGGCCTTATGTCCAATTAGACAGCTGTTGGTTACCCCTAAGATAGAAGCATCATTGAAGGTACTTAAGAGGGCTAGTCATTATTATTACTATAGGTTTTACAGGTAGGTAGGAATATTGTTTGCGTTTCTGCCTAGGTAGCATGAATAGCAGGTTTGGGTATTATTTTTGAAAAATCCATAGGGAAACCACATTATTTTATCTTAGTGTCATATTCTCCCCATCTCTCTCTTCCTTTATATCGCCCTGCCTTTCCCATCACCAGTTAATGTTATTCTCCCATTTCCCCATCTTCCCCTTGCTTCTTAAATAAGTAGACCTATATTCCAAAATAATAACAAAATATATAGAATACTAGCTACATAGACTAGGAAAATAGTTATCTACTATTATGAAGTATAATATACTATAAATAATTGCATGCACAGAAATTTCTTTCTTCTGTACAACCAGGAGCACAGATTTGTTCTCACTTCCATCACCACAAACATGTGGGTGATGTTCTGTGCGATAACTGTGGCACCAGTAGGTGATGCTAAAACCGCTGCTGTAATTTTAGGGTACCATAATTGTACAAAATCCCATCAGTGACTTTGTCCTAGGGACTGTTCTGGCTTCTCTGTGGTTATCTGTTCTTTATTCCTTTGGTCGTGAGACTGCTGGTACTGCACCTTCATGTCTACTATGCAAATACAAGCATGGGGTGTCCATCCTTTAAATTCACACAGAATTTCTAAAGCTCTCAGATGTCCCATCTCTGATTCCAAAAGTCAAGATCAGTTGTACGTTCAAGTCTTAGCAGAAAGGATGTCTGAGAAAATAGTTAACTGCCCTTTTCAGAGCACTCTGTGTCATCCCTATGCCATCGAGAAGAAGGTCAAGGTGTGGCTGTAGCAGGTACATGAGCAATTATGGAACTATAGTGAGTATTAAGATAATTCAGAATAGAGAGTTCTTCATGAGGCTGTGCTGGTCAGAGAAAGGTTCACATAAAAGCCAAGTGTACCATCACAAAATTACTCAGCTGGGACATCAAATGAATTCTCTGGGTAACTTTATTAAACTTTATTAAACTCTGATTAAACTTTATGAGTGAAGCATAAAGATCTCTCATTCAGTTCAAGCTATCATAAGCCATTGGTCCATCCATGCATCTTACCTTTTAACTCCTCTCCTCCTTTGCCAATTTTTCTTGTGGAATGAGGCAAGCCTAGTTCTCAGGTACAAGCAAGGCTGTTCGTAATAGAAAATCACTACATAAGCACCCTTAAGATGGATTTGAGGATCGCGTATGTAGACTAGATACACATAGATGAGCTTGAGAGCAAGATGAATAGCCCAAGCCGTGGGTGGTTTTGACCTTAGTCCTGGAAGCTTTATTAGGTTTCATTGCTCAGAAGTTCCTGTCAGAGCACTAAGACTAATTACAGCATCCTGAGGATAATGAGCCACATCTTCACAGAGTGACGTGGTAGGTTTCACTGATAAAAGCCACAGCTTTATCTAACATCTCTGCTTTTTTATTGTTCAGCTTCCCCTTTGAGGCTTGGACCTTGGATACCTTTAAAAAAAAACACATAAATATTAACTCTAGGTCAGTGAAGGGACAAGAAATGGCACAGCAATCAAAAGAGGGCAGGATGGGGACCATAGGAACTGTTACCATTCACTTGTAACCACACTTAACTTCCTAAGTCCTGGGGGACAGTCACTCCTGTCCCTGGATGATAGAAGAAGAAAGTTGGACCCTGCCAATCTGCAGGTTTTACCAAATCATGCCTTCTGGGAGCTAAGGACAGTCTAACTTTGAACACTGGGTTTCCTGCTCCCATAGGCCTGATCTTTCTCCATTGTTCATTTTATAGAAATTAGTTGACAATGTCTACAGTTCAGTCTCCCTCAAGTTTCTCTATGACAAGGTACTTGAGATAGAAATTTTAAGAGAAAAGAACCCAAATTAAATACCACTCAGTGCTTCAGTGGCTACCTTTTTGGGCAAGGGAATGAGTCGGACAGACTTAGGGCAACTGTTATTTGCTTTTGTTTTTAATTGGTGTGTATATTTATTATACACAGTGGCATGTTACAAAAAGTTATTTCCATAAATCTATGTCATTTACTTAAACCACTTTCACACCCCACACTCCTAACTGCTTCTCCTTTGTCCCAATATCTACTTTGATGCCATATATTTTTTCTTTGCCTTATCAGTAACTTGGTTATAGTAAATAGTGCCATAATAAGCAGGTATGTGCAAAAATCTCTGCAGAACACTAGCTTAGACAGTTCCTAGGAGTGACTTAGGTAGACCATATGACAATTCTATTTTCGGTTGTTTGGAGAACCCCCATACTGATTGATACAGTGGCTGAGTTGGTTTACATTGTCCCTAGCAGTGTACAATGATTGCCAGTCAGACTGTGGAGAGAAGGGCTCTGCACATTAGCCCTTTCTCTCATCATCATTGGCCATTTGCATTTCCTCTTTTGAGAACTGTCTGCTGCTATCACTTGCCCATTTATTGGTTGGATCGTTTTTTATTTAGTTCTTTGTATAACCTAAAAGCTAAACATCATATGTCAGCTATATGGCTAGTAAAGATCTTCATTCTGTGAGCTTTCTCTTCGCTCAATTGTTTCCCTTGCTGTGCCAGAGCTGTTAATTGTATGCATTCCTGTCTGTCAAGTCTTGAAATTGTTTCATGGTATCGGAATCTTTTTTTAGAATACCTTTGCCTGTGTCTATATCTGGAAGTCAAGACTTGGCTGCAGTGTTTTACATTGTTTATTATGGGTGTTTGGAAGCTATTGAAAATGGAATTGCTTTTATTATTTCTTTCTTGGCAGGTTCGTTATTGGTATATAAGAAATCTACTGGTTTTATATGTTGATTTTTGTGTCCTGCTGCTTTGCTGGAAGTTCTCAGAATCTGCACATAGAGATAATTTCACATCTACTTTTGTTATCTGTACCCTTTTCATTTCATTCTCCTGTCTTACTGCTCTAGATAAGAATTAAAGAACTATGGTGAATAAGAATGGGGAGAAAGGGCACCCCATTCTTCTTCCAGATCTGAGGAGGTGCTTTCTTTCTCCCATGTAATATCACACTGGCTAGAAGCTTGTCATATATGGTCTCTATTAAGCTGATGTGTGCTCCTTCTATTTCAGGTTTCTTTGGGGATTTTTATTATGGGAGGATTTTAGACTTTGTCAAAGGCTTTTTCTGCATATGTTGAAATGATCTTGTAGTTTCTGTTCTTGGACCTATTTATATGCTGTATTGTACTTACAGATTTGCATGCATGGAACCATCCTTACATCCCTAGATGAAGCCAATTTGGTCATTGTGAATGATCTTTTTAATGTGTTGCTGAATTCAATTTGCAAGTCTTTTATTGAGAATTTTTGCATGTAGATTCATTCAGTAGATTGGCCTGATTTTCCTTCTTTGATGTGGCCTGACCCAGTATTGGTTATGGGTAATCCCAGCTGTATAAAATGAGCTCAGTGGTATTCTCTCTCTTTCTGATTCATGGAACAGTCTGAAGAACATCAATGTTTTTTATTTCTTTAAAGGTCTGGTAAACTCCAACTGTGAGTCCATCTGTGCCTGGACATTTTTCAGTTGGGAGACATTTTATTACTGTTTCAATGTCATTACTCATAACAGATTTGTTTAGGTTTTTATATTCCTTTGGTTTACTTTTGGTGGATCATAAGTGTCTAGAAAGTTACCCATTTAGTCTAGGTTTTATAATTTATTAGAAGAAAGTTTTTCAAACCTTCCCTAATAACACTCTGGATTCCATTAGTACCTATTGTTGTATCTTCAATCTCATTTCTTTCTGGTCATGTCTAGTTTGGTGAAGGATTGTGAATCTTGTTTATCTTTTCAAATAAGGAATCTTTTGTTTTCCTGATTGTATTTTTTGGTATTATTATTATTTGTTTCATCAGCTCCTACCCTAATCTTTATTATTTCTTTTCATGGACTGATTTAAGTTTTGGATTGCTTATAGTCTTCTAAAATGTGAGTTGTGTCATTAAGTCATTTACATAAGATCACTTGGTATATGTGGTGTGTGTGTGTGTGTGTGTGTGTGTGTATGCTGTACGTGTTTCTCTGTGTGTATACATGTGGAGAAGTTTTGGTGTCCATGCAATTATGCTCAGTGATAAACCTAGCATTAATTGTGTTTTCTCTCTCTGGTTTTTATCCCTCATTGCTACTCAAAGATTCTGTCTGTTGTATCCCTCCTCTCTCTTTTTCTCTCTCTCCATCCTGTTTTCCCTCCCTCTCTCTTTCCCTACCTCCTTCTCTTCCTCCTTCCTCCCTCTCTTCTTCCCTCCCTCCATCCCTTCTTTCTTCACCCTGTTCTGGTCTCTAAATTTGCTGGTACTGATAATATAATGCCCATTTTCCTGAGACTTTACTTGAGCCTTAGTCCTCTCCTTTGGAGTTGCTGCACATGGCCCATTCGGTGCCAGGCCTTCTTGAATAGACTCTCTCTGGTACTCTTCTGCTTTCTTAAGCTTTCTTTTTCATTTGCTACAAAAATGTCAGTATCTTTCCTCCTTTACCCACCTCAGAGGATGGCTGCTCCCCAACTCTTCCCACTTTATTCCAGCAGTTGGTGCATAAGTATGCTATCTCCCATCTTCCAAATGATCAAAAAAGAAATTCTACATACAGCAAAAAAAACCTAAAACAAAAACAAAAAAAATACTTGTTAAATGCAAACACTCAGAAAAGACAAAGGATCTTCCATATTCTCAATGAGATGAATAGTATCCCAGGAACTTTCAGTTTTGTCAGCAGAAACAGCCAGAAGAGTCTAAAACTATAGAAATATCACAGGTTTATGTATCTCAGTGGTCTGAGAGCAGGAGCCCTTGGTTTGTGAATTTATATCCAATGTTCAATTCTCCTCCCTTCTTCAAATGGCTCTCAGTTAGAAGGCTGTCGCGTATAGAGAACGGCAATACAACTCCTTTACCCTTTGGCTTTCACTTGACTTCAGCTAGGGCTAGATATGGCAACTATTTGGTGACAACTTGATCACATTGAACTGTCCCCTAATGGTGGGAACAGTGCTCTGTTCTCATGGGAACATGTCCTTAAGGCAGGCAAGCATCTTCCTTCTTTTCTGGCAATGTATCTTCCAGTTCCCAGACTTAGGAAGTCTGTTGTCAATGCCATGGGTTCCTACACAGTGTTATTTGTGCTTAGAATTCAAATTTCATTGCAGAGGTGCCAATGGCTACACACACAGGATTCCATGGTTTTTCTACATGTCCCATCACCTAGATATCAACTTGCTATGTGTTGAAATGATGCTCATGTGTACCACTGGTCAGGAGCCTACATTATGTGAAACTGTGGTAATGCTTCCATGATCTTATTAAAACAACATCTAAATGTAATATTCACTCTATCCCAGCCAGAATGGGAAAAAATGTCCCATCTCACTGTTCCTCTTCACAACCCACTTTAAAAACTTTTGCTCATTAGCACCATGTTCACAGTCTTTCTGGGTTTAGGAGCACCAAAGGAGGAATGATTTCTTCAGAAATGCATCATGGTCCTGCTGAATTGAAAACAGATACAAGCAAGTAACTAACATTTAGGATTTCAACTGGGCATGTAGCCAAATGAATGTCACCTCATATAATGTAATTGGCAGTAGGATGCTGGATATTCTTTGAACACTTCACCCAGATGGCAGAAGAGAATGTGTATTAAGAGACAAAAGAGTGTCTTTGTCAAATGCCTTCTGCTTGCTTCTCTAGATTCTCTCTGCTGGCCTTGTCTTAGTCTTGGGGCTGATACAACCAAAGTATTAGGCTTTATGGTTTAAACTACAAGTATTTATTTTCCATAGTTCTGGAAGTGAGACATCTAAGAGTAAGATGCTTACACATTTTGTGCTGAGGAGAACCTTTTTCTAGTTCATATGTGGTACCATGCTAGGTTGTCTTCTCATGACAGAAAAAGTAAAAAAAGTGCTTTTGGGACCCATAGTTTTTAAGGTCTCCAGTGTCCTGACCTAATTGCTTCCTAGAGGCCCAAGTTCCCAATAGTATGAAATTAGATGTTAGTATTGAACATATATTTGGGGGGGGGGGGATACAGTCAGTTGGCACATTGCCTCCAGATCTCTGTTCTAGGAGGATGACCTCTTTGGATCAAATCTACTGACGCTTTTGTCCTACAGGCATGTGCTGAACAGTGAGACAGGGTCACTATACAGTTCAAACTGACTTCAAACTTACAATGTATCCCACGGTATCTTCAAACTTGCTATTCTCCTGCCTGGGACTACTGAGTGCTGTCATTACAGGCATGTGCCACCACAACCATCTGTCCTGTGTTATTGCATTTGACCAACATAGAAACTCAGCAAGATCTTATGGGGAAGGAGTATCAAAGCCCTCCCTCTCGGGCTGACATGTCTTCCCACAGAAGGTCATGGCAGGAGACCTTCTCCTTCCAGTTTCTGGAAACTGCTCTTCTCTGTGCCTCTCAAGCCAAAGGCTGGTATAATGCCCTGGCTTTCTCATCCCTGGACCCTACACTACTCTTAGGGCCTTCCCTACCCTGGTCTCTTTCTTACACTCTTCCCCAACACTCTTCTTAGAATGATGGATGCTGCAGAGGAAATGGGAAATGAAATAAATTGTAGAAGTGCCTTAAGACTGTAAACTTCCTAATTTTTTTTAAAAAAATAGTTTAGTCAAAGACTATCAATTCATAGAAATAATTGAATACACTTTATTTAAAGTATAACATTCATATCTTCCACATTTTTAGTTTCACCACTATGAACCAGTGCTTTGGATGGAATATTTGTGTCTGATCAAAATTATAATATTGAAACTTTAACTCCAAATAAGCTACTTGGTGAAGGGTTGGTCCAAAAGAAAATACAGCACATTAGTTAACTCTAATATTGAAAGAAAACCAATTTTAATTAACTTAAGGAAACACGTAAGCAAAATTTTAGAAAAATCATGGAGAACTCAACAACTGAAATAACGGTTCATGGGAGGTGCAGGAACTTTGTTTTCAGAAGTGCTATGGGAAAGGTCTGCCTACAGCAGCCTCTCCTCCAGTTCTCAGCACATTCGGACTGAAGTGCTAAATCTGCACACCCCTAGTGCTGCCTAGAGCCCCTTGGTCTGTCCTGAGGCAGCCTGTGTTCAGTGGAGACCTAGTAGGGCCCCAGCCTGGAGGCCCTCACTTCAGGAACAGGCTGAACTATAGCAGTGCCTCTGTTCATTTTGTACTGATCTAATAAACTATCACAAGCTAAGTAATTTGTAAGACCAGAACTTTATTTCCTGGTGGTTCTGGAGTCTTCAGTGTTTGAGATTAAGCTGCTGATAGCTGATGAAGGGCTTCTTGCTGAATCCCCATACAGTGGAAGACATAGCAAGAGAGGGAGAAACTTTGCATCCTTGTGTGGTAGAAAAGAATAGGAGAATAACCCAATCCACACAAGCCCTTTCTATAAGGCATCAATACTTTATGAGATCCAAGTCCACATGACCTAATCATTTTCCATAAGGCCTCATCTCCAAACTTTTATCACTCTGTGGATAAAAGGTCTACCACATGAATTCTGGGATACTTTCAAACCATAGCAAAGAGGCAGACAGGATCAAAGCCAGTACCCTTCGGCTAAGTGTCTTATTCCCCCAAAGACCTTGATTCATAAATGTTCAACAAACACAAATTAAGACTTCTTCAAATATTTTCTTCTCTCCACTCCTTGATTCTTGCCCTAATCAAATAAGAAGAGCTATTTCTGTTTGATGAAACTTTGTAGCCCCAAAACCCTTTGTGGAGAGGCTTGCCTTTCTCACAACTACCAACTGCTTTCTACACAGCCACAAGGACAGCATGGGACAGTGCAGTGTCTGTGCAATGTCAAGGAGGTCTTCTACCTTAAAGTGTTCTATCTGTGTGATGCATGATCATAGTACCAACTTTCAATAATTATTTACATATGCAATATGGTAGGGAAGACCTCACCCACTAGGAGCTCCCATCAGTTCTATGCTGAACAACCAATAGCAATGCTCACTGGGACTGTTAAATAATGAAAGCCATAACCCCAGTGGTTCTCCAGCTTCAATTTGTAGCTCCTGAGATCCGGTGATGCTCCTCTGACCACACTTGATATGAAAAGGACCAACCAGCTGGTCCCCAGCTTAGATCAATAGACTGAAAAGTAGGGTTAGCAGCTCATTGGCAGGCCTGGTGAGTTTATGACAGATAGCACTTGATGCTCTCAGAAGGAAGGACAATGGCAGAGAAGCCATATTAAAAACAACCTAGAGAGTATGCTGTTACACAACTAACCTAAAACACTCCAACAAGGGACTTAAGGGAGGTTGGTTACTCAACTTAAAAGGTGGGGGAGAGCTGTGAATGAGGGAACATACCATTAGTTCCAGCACTCTGGAGGCAGAGGCAGACATCTCTATGCGTTCAAGGTCAGCATGGTCTACCTGGCAAGTTCCAGACCAGCCAGGACAACATAGTAAAACCTTATCTCAAAACACACACACACACACACACACACACACACACACACACACACACACACACACACGGTAAAGTTATATTAAGGTTCATGGTTTGTGCTGTAAAAGTCTATCCATGTAAACCAATACATGATGTCAATATCAGGTATATTGTATCACCACCATCATACTTACACAATTTTTTTTTTGCTGTGTTTGACCTATTCACCCTACACCCTCTGCCTGATCCCTTGGAGACCACCATGTTCTCATTGCTTTGTCTTTTCCAGAATGATGTATAGTTACAATCATATGAAACCTTTCAGGCTGCCTTTCTACTTACTAGTGTGCATTTAAGGCTTCCCAGATTCTTTACCTGGCTGTCCTGGAACTCATTCTGTAGACCAGGCTGGCCTTGGACTCACAGAGATCCACCTGCCTCCACCTCCAAGTACTTGGAATAGAAGTGTACGCCACCACCTTTCAGCTGCAGATTCTTTTTGAATGAATGAGACTTTTCACTCTTTGGAGAAATGCATCATGACTTTTTATCCCTGAAGCACCTAAAGGAGGTCCAGTTGCTTCCGAATGTTTGTCATTAACGGTAAAGTCTCTATAAGTATTCAGCAGCAGGTTTTGTGTGGACACTTTTCAAAATACTCAGGTATATTTCAATAATCATAATTGATGGATCCTAAACAACTTTTAGCTTTTAATAAGTAGACAAACTGTCTTAAAGCAGCTTTGTCACTTTTCAGCCCCACCAACAATAATTCACGTTGTTCCATGTGTCTGGTTTTGGATTTTAATCATTCTAATAGATACACCATGACACATCATTGATATTTTGACTTTAAGCTCTGTAATAATACACATTATTGAGCTTTTTTCACTGACTTATTTGCCATCTATTATCTTCTTTGGTGAGTTATCTTTTCAGGTCTTTTGTTCATCTTAAGTGAGTTTTTTTCATTTTCATGGGCAATCCTTGAGTCCTTTCACAGTTTAGAAACAAGTTTTTAGTCAGATATTTGCATTGCAAAGGTTTTTCTCCCTGTCTTATATCAGCAAGGTCTTTTATGCAACATTTTTTTTATTTCAATAAAGTCCAATTTATTGGTATTTCCTTTAATGTATTAATATGCTTTTGTTCTTTTATCATAAAACAAACAAGTTTTGGTTCTCATTTTTTTTCTTGGAACTTCTAGTTCTGTGCTTTACATTTAGGACTATGGTTTGTTCTGAGTTAATTTGGGAACTACTTAAGATTTGTGTATATTAACTTCTCTGTGTGTGGATCTCTGTTTCTCTGTCTCTCTACCTTCAACTCTGTCTCCGTGTGTGTGTGTGTGTGTGTGTGTGTGTGTGTGTGTGTGTGTGTGTGTTTCTTATTTTTCATACCCAAACTTCTGATTGTTCCTGTACCATTTACCAAACAGACTAACTTTGCCCTACTTCCACTGCATTTATAGAGTCTTTCTGGGCTTCTTACCCCACTGCTTTGATCTATGCCTTCTCTTTAACCAGCATCACATTTTCTCGTTATTTGTAGTTTTATAGTCAGGTAACAGTAATCCTCCATCTTTCTTCTTCCTCATCATTGTGTTGGCTATTTTGCTGTATGTTGGTTGGTTTGTTGGTTTGTTGTAATTTTCCAAGCAAATTTAGGATAAGTTTGTCAACATCTACAAAAAAAATAGCTTTCTGAAATTTTCATTGTGATTACATTGACTCTGTGGATAAATGTAGATTCAACACAGTTTCAACACTGAGGGAAAATGTACTTCTTTATAGTAAGTTTTATAATGTATAGATACAGTACATTTCTCCATTATCAGTGTTAGATTTTTTAAAAGTCTAACACTTTTAAAAATTGGTGATCTGCAAATTTCTGTATATAGTTCCTGAATATATTTGTGAGCATTAAGGTTAAGTTTTTGTTTTTTGTTTTTATTCAGTTTGGTGCTAGTAGAAATGGCGATGTTAAAGTTTTCACAAACACACTAAACGTCTTTCAAAAAAATCAAAGTGGTTGGAGCTGGAAAGAAGGTTCAGCAGTTAAAAATACAAACTGCTTCTGTAGAGGACCTGAATTCTCTTCCTGGAACCCATGTGTGGCAGCTCCAGATATCTCTGACCTCTGAAGGTACCTGCACTTGGGAACACACACACACACCACATACACACGCACACAAATAAAGCATATAATAACATAATACTCTGACTTCAAACTAAGGATGTTTAGTGGTTTGCCTAATGTTTTGTGTATTTGTTTTGTTTTTCTATAAGATAAAGGTGTTGGATGCTTTCACTATATTTAACCAAAAAGGAATTTTAGGCAGAAACACGGTGATGAATATTTAGTTTAACTGAAGTTTCTAAAAGCCAGAGAAGAACACTGGGCTTATCAGAGAGTGGGTACATGTCTGAGTCACTTTGTGGAAACCTTACAGAAGCTAGGGAACTTAGTATAGTATAGGGATACCTACTGCTTCTGGCACCATTCACCATAACCAAGTTAGGGAATCAGCATGGGTGTCCATCAACAGATTAATGGATAAAGAAAATGTGGTGTATAAGCACCTGGAGTTTTATTCAGCCATCAGTAAGAAAAATGTCATTTAACAGAAAATGGATCGATTTGAAAACTATCATATTGACAAAATAAGCTAGACTCAGAAAGACAAGTATTTTATGTCTTTTCTCATATATGGAATATAGATTACTTTATATATACATATATGTGTATGCACAAAGACATGCATTTTTAGGGCATAAAAATGGAAGGGGAAGGAAAGAGGAAATTGGGGAAGAAGATACAGATGAGAACAAAGGGGAATGAATGTAACCAAATGGCATATATGTGGTCAAATGACATCATGAGCCAGGCAGAGGTAGTGCACGCCTTTAATCCCAGCACTTGAAAGGCAGAGACAGGCAGATCTCTGTGAGTTTGGGGCCAGCCTGGACTACAAGAACTAGTTCTAGGACAGCTAGGATTGTAACACAGAGAAACCCTGTCTCAAAAAACACACACAAAAAAAAATGACATGAAACCTGTCACTTTGTACCATGAATATACACCAATAAATGAAATTTAATAAATAAATAAATCCAATACAAAGAGGAACTTAGCATAAAAAAGTAAAAATGAGTTTCTTACCATCAATTAATCCATGGGTTCTCAAAGTCATCTAGAAATTGGCTGCCACCAAACCTAATAAACTCCACTTCTTTCTGCATCTGTTTCCTAACTGTGGAGACCCAGGGACACAGCATGGGCTAATAGAGAAGAGCTTTGCAAAATGTCTTCCAGTATCTGGAAGCTGAGTGCGACTGTGCTCTATGGGCACCCAGAGTCACAACTTTCTCAAAGATTTATTCTCTCTTTTAGAGTTGGTTCACTCACAAGCAGAGATCCCACTGGGCTTCATTTACAGTAAAAGTAGAGCTCCTATTTTCGAGCATAATCCTGAAGACATGGTATCCTCACAGGTTTCCTAGAACCTGGGATCCAGTTGAAAAAAAAAACATTTAAAATTGATCATAGAAATGAATACATTCTTGTCGTACCTGTATAAACAGAGATAAGAAGCCATGGGAAAGATGCTTGGGTCATGACAGATTGTTTCAGACACTGGCCCCTAAGCCACTATTCAAGGGAGAAAAAAAACTGACTTTTATAAGTGCTTTTCTTAGTTATTACTCTATTGCTGTGAAGAGACATCATGACCAAGGCAACTCTTACAAAAGAAAGTATTTAATTGGGGATTTGCTTACCATTTCAGAGGGTTAGTTCACAATCATCACATCAGGAAGAAGACAGACATGGCACTGGAGCAGAGCTAAGAGTGTTACATCCTGATCCACAGGTGGCAGGAGGAGAGAAAGATACACTAGGGCCTGGCAATGACTTTTGAAACCCCAAATCTCACCCCCAGTAACACCTTTAATCCTTTACAAACAATTCCACTAACTGGGGTCAAACATTCAAACATATGAGCCTATAGGGATCATTCTCATTCAAATCACAGTGTAGCTTTACCCAGTATCTTATTTACTTTTATACTGCTGTAAAGAGACACCATGACCAAGACAGCTTCTAGGAAAGTTTATTGAGGGTTTGCTTATAGTTCTGTGAGTGTCATGTAGGGGATCATGGCTGCAGGCAGACAGGGCATGGCATAGGAGTGGTAGGTAAGAGCTTACATGCTAAGACAACAACCGTGATGCAAAGAGAGAAAGAGAGAGAGAGCTAACTAGAAAAGGTATAGGCTTTTGAAACCTCAAAGCCCACTCCTAATGACACGTCAAGTCAAATGACACTCCAACAAGGCCACTAATCCTTTGCAAACAGCCCCACCAACTAGGGAACAAGTATTCAAATATATGAGCCTATAGGGGCTATCCTAATTCAAATCACCATACCCAGAAGTTGACCATAAAGTAGTCTACTGTGACATTAAGACTAACTATACTCTGTAGCTGTTCTACCTGCCAATCAGGACTTGGCAGCTTCTGTGAAGCACTCCAAAGAAAAATAAGTCTATTTTCAAAATATTCTATTTTGTTCTTCCCTCTCACCTCAACCCTCCTTTCCTATATTAATCAGGCATATTTCTAAGTCATTCTGGTCTCTCTATATAATCTCAGATGATGTTCTTATTACATTATACCTAATAAAACCTTTTGGTTTGAAGATTTGTCTCTACCTATCTTAGATAGTTTTCTGTTTCTGTGATAAAACACCAACCAAAAACAACTTGGTGGAGAAAATGGCTTATTTGGCTTATAGGTTATAGTCTATCATCTAGGGATCCAAGGTAGGAACTCAAGGCAGGATCTTGGAGGCAGGAACTGAAGTACAGACCATGGAGAGAGGCTGCTTACTGACTTTCTTCCTCTGGCTTGCTTCACTACCCTCTCACACAACCCAGACCCACCTTTTCAGGGAATGTACCAACTTTGGTGACATGGTCCTCCTACATCAACCAGCAATCAATAAAATATCCCCTCAGATATGCTCACAGGACAGTCTAGTAGAGGTTATTCTCCAGTTGAGAGTCCCTCTTCCCACGAATGTCTAGATCTGTGACAAACTGACACAAACTCATTATGACACTTCATCAGTTTTGACCCTCACAGAAACAGGTATAGCAGGAGACCTATCAGTTAGTCCTCTGGTATGGCCTGAAGCCTCATCATGACTACACACTGTGTTTTTTCCTCCTCAGTACAAGAACAGAGAATAAATAGGCTTGGCTGCTAGCTATGCTCTAAAGTTATACATAGACCAAGACAAGGTTCAGTACTGCCCGGTACTGAGGAGCCCTGTACATCCACAGCAGAGGCTGCCAACTTTATAGAGCGCCTAAATCACCTGGAATATTTGTGATGGCTCTTGTACTGGTGCCAACTTCACAGTTTCTGATTCTCTAGGTCTTGGGTGAGGTCTGGTAGTTTGTATGTCCCACGGATTCTCAGGTAATGTCACTGCTTCTGTCTGTGAATGTACACCCTACCCCTGTCCTTTCTGGTCTTCATGGATGCTCACAAGTCCTAAGTCCAGGCCAACTACATCCTTCCTTCACCTTATTTGCAGATCAGAGGACAAATTTCTATCTAATTCCTTGACTAAAGTTCTTCTAGAGATTGTGTCACACCGCCAACCCTGCCACACACACATACACACACATACACTGAGAACCGGGCTTAAGTCCTTCATTCTAACATATGGGGACAGGAGTTCACATTTTGCTTCATGGCTTCGCCATTTAATATTTGTGATGGTTAATAATGTCAATATGAGGGATCTAGATTCACCAGGGAGAAGAACCTATGAGCAAGCCAGGGAGTAGTTATCATAGATAAGATAACTAAGGTGGTAAGTTCCACCTTGTTTGGTTTAATTTTAATAGAAGCTTCTTCACTGATGCAAGAAACTCCAATCAAACCAGATTAGACCAAATTAAAATGCCCATGTTTAACAAATGTGGCACTCTCAGATGGATAGACAGCACAGCGGGGAGAAAAACCCAGGCAAACCCGAAACCATGTGTTCCTTTTTCCTGTGTGAGCCTAAATACCCTGTGGGAGTGGTTCTGACCCTCCCTGGGGAGGGATCAGCGGTTGGCAGACTGGAACTTGGTGTCCAGATGGGGCAACTCCCAGGCCAGGGACTTCCAATATCCCAGACTTCTTGGATATAGGGGTTTTAGAGGGCTGGGGTGATGCCCCCAAACTAACATTACACACCTTAACTGTGAGTAGTCTCATCCCATGGGCAGGGTCCTGGACTGAATGAAAAGGATAAAGAAGGCTGAGCATGAACATTACTCCTTTTTTCCTAATTGTGGGTGCAGTGCAGCCAGCCACCTCAAGCTCCTGCTGTCGTATCCAGTGATGGACTTGACCTTCAAAGTGTGAGCCAAAAAAACTTGTCTGCCCTTAAGTTGCTTTTGTTGGGGACATTTTATCACAGTGGCAGGAAAGTAACTTATACAGTCAAGAAATTTGCTTAAAAAATTAGAGACCCAGGTTTCTGCTCCAAAGCCCCGAGTACTGTAGGGACCAGCCTCGATAAAAATACCTCTCGCTAGGGTAGAGGTGTGGGAATTTAGAAATATAGTAAAAAATATGAAGATACAAAAGAAAATAATAAAACAAAGAAACATATAGGATAGTATCGGGAGGGAGTTTCTTGGAGTACTAAAAATTTGCCCACATTTAATTTTCAACGGTTTAAAATACCCTTGACCCCAAAAGGTAAGAGTAAAATACCCTTGACCCCAAAAGACAAAAACTGCATTAACATGATACAAGGAAATTAACATACCAGTTGAAAGTCATGGACTACATTCATAGTTAAACATTCTGTTGCTAGAACAAAAAACAAGTAGCCAAGTTACACTCACACCTTAGACCAAAAGATTCTGTAGGCAAACCACTTCCTGGGTGGAATCACAAGTTATCTCCATAAAGGGAACTGTAACTTAGTTGGAGCCTTAGACTTTTGTTTGAGGTAGGAACAAACTACTTCCCTATTCCAGGAGCACAAGGTCGGGCAATTAGCCACACCTGTTGACAATAACCTTGAGAGAGCAGAACTCTCTGATTTACAACTAGGTAGGACCTTTGTCTGAGGTAGAAGCACAATAACCTTAAAGGAACTAGAAACAAGTCCCAACTCTCTGATCTTTTTGGGCCTCCACATAGTACTAGTCTCTATGTAGGGCTGCCCCTCCTGATTATATGTGCTACATATACTATATCATATATTGGCATGCAAATTCTATCATTTAATAGTATACTTGCATTGTATACATGAATGAATATAGACATGAATACAGCAAAATATGGGTGGAAGTTTAAAAATGGCCATTCATTAACCTACAATGAGATAATAAAGCCCCTATAGGTTACTTCTTCTGAAATCGTTGGCCAGAGAGCTCACAGACCCTCAGAGAATTCACGCCATTGCCAAGACTCTTGTCTACCCTCAAGAATTTAGTGGCACGTTCCTATTGCTGTAGACACAATATGCTTGAGTCACCAAACATAATAATATGAAGCTGGTACACATCTGAGAAGCTTCATCCCTTTAACTGCTGGAAGGTGCTATCCATACAGCTGGAAGGGGAATGTAATCATCTGTTACACCTGGCTGTGAACTCTGAGCTACAATAGTAACTGGCCTGGCAAGACATGCTTGCTGGTACAACAGTGGCTCAAACATCATGAGAGAATCCAACCACTTTCTGATTTGGTCAAAGATAAAATCCATATCTAGCACTATTGTCAGGCTAAGCACCTGTGTCTAGACAGGTCATGGGCACCAGGGGAGAACCCACCATTGCTATGCTGCTAAGTGGAATTGGTGTTAAACTGGTTCCTGATGACCTATCATTCGACTAGCAGATTAAAGCATTTCTCAACACCCCAGCAGAGAAACTTCTGTATTGCAGTAGATGGTGATTGATTATACAGTGGCCCACGACTAGCCAAGATACAGAGAATAAGAGACAGCAGAACACTCAGCCCTAAATGGAACCCATGCCACACCAACTCCTCCAAAGGCTCCAGGATGTTTGTGGAAGGGGGGAAGTAGAGAAAGAGGCAATGGATGACTACAAGGAAGTGATGGCTTCTGAAATATCAGTTGTGCATATGAACTCACTGCATTTCGGATGGCATGCATAAGGCCTATGCAAACTCAAAGACAGACTAACCCCGAGCCTGGAAAAAGGAGTTAGAAGTAAGACAGGAAGTCCCACCCCTAATCAGGAAGCTATTGATAATTGTTAGCTTCTGGAAGAGTGAGAGTCAGCTTTGTCCAAGAGTATAAGGCCTGGTAAGCTGACCATGCTTCAGTGGACGACCACACATCAAGAATATTTGTACAGCACAAATTGGTCTTGATGGGATAAAAGGGTGGAAGAAAAGACACAAAATTGGGTAGGTATGGAAGGAGGGTGGACCTGGGAAGAGCTGAGGGGATGAATATAATCAAAATACCTTGTAGGAAATTCTCAAAGAATTAATACATTTTTTAATGACTACTCTAGTTGACACTGAACAGCAAGTGAATTGTGATGCTTCCAGTTGAGTACGAGCAAGTTTCACAAGCGATAAATAACACTCAGAATGTGCTTCTGGATGACCAGGGTGAAATATAAGAGCCTTCTGTAATTATATGTAAAGTTAATTAGAGATAAGGACATCCAGGGACCACAAAATTAGCCAATAAGCACCTTCTGTTCCTTTTATCAGTGATAAGTCCCATTTAAAACCTCATGTTGCCTAGGTAACAACTGCCCAGATACCTTCAACATCAGAATTGTTCCTACTTCCTGATAACACTCAATCCAATGTTAGCCTCAATATCCTCAAGCTCTGTATATGAGTCACTTCCCTTATCGATGTGCAAAATAACCAACAAAAACAACTTGGGATAAAGGCAGGAAGGGTTTATCTGTTATAGCAGAGAAGACATGTCAATAGGAGCACTAGGAAGCAGAGAGAGCAATGCTGGTGCTCAGTTCATTTTCTCTTTTTCTCTTCTTTTTGTTTCAAAGATTAGTATTATTCTGTGTGTGTGTGAAAGGATGTATTGTGAGTGCATGTGGCATGTATGCATGTAAGCTAGAGGAGCCTTTTCAGGTATCAGTTCTCTTCTTCCACCTTTACAGGAATTCCAGGGATTGAACTGCCATCTCCAGACTTGTGTGGCAAGCAACTTCACCTGCTGGGCCATTTGTTGACTCCCACTTCCTCATTCTTACTCAACCAAGTGCCCCAGCCCAGTGATA
The DNA here is from genome assembly GCA_004026605.1 of Ondatra zibethicus. Taxonomy (NCBI): domain Eukaryota; kingdom Metazoa; phylum Chordata; class Mammalia; order Rodentia; family Cricetidae; genus Ondatra; species Ondatra zibethicus. The sequence continues at coordinate 3,458 of PVIU01010493.1, read as the reverse complement.
GTATCACCTATATTCAAGGTGGGTCTTCTCTCCTCAGTTACGCCTTTCTGAAATTGTTCTCATTCACCCATTCAGAGGTATGTTTCCATGGTGGCTCTAGAGCAGTCAAGTTATCTGAACTCAAAAAGCACACATTCTCTAAGAGGCCATGCCTGAGTCCTTTTTCTGAGACACCTGATTCTCCTATGTGTTCTTGTCAATGCAAAAAAACTTGCCTAATCTTGTTTTACTCCAGGTGTAATTCTGAAGGTTTTGACTGGTGAGACCTTTAAAACATATACACACATGCACGCACACACACACACACACACATGCACACAATGCCCATATGCACATGCATGCACTCTCACATGCACACACACATATACTTCTATAGTAGTAAGGATTGGACCAGGGTGTTAAGATTTTGATCGCTTACCCTATCACCTGGCAGGATAAATCTAAGCAGTACCCTGTCCCGTTAAGAGGCAAGCTCCACTAATTCCCAGTCTCCCTCTCTCTGCCCACTGAGGCAAGCTCACCTTGCCCCCCCTATCTCTCTCCCTGCTATTCTTCTGAAGAGGCAGCTTTCTGTCTCTCTCTCCCCTTCCCCTTTTCTCTTTCCTTTTCCCTCTCTCTCTAGCCCTCTATTTCTCTCTCTTTCTTTTTCCATCCATACCCCCCTACCTTCCCATACCCTTCTAGTACCCACTAAATAAACTCTTCATACCCAAGCTCTCTCTGCATGGCATATTTGTCTGTCCCTTACCCGTCACAGTCCCCCCCACCCACAGTGGGACCTGCCAGGATCACCCTCGTCATAGCTTACATTGGTGCAGACTCGAGAGGTTCTGCCCCTAGCCAAATGGTGCTGGCACTGCTGCCCCCACAGCCAGAGCAGCTACATGACCTGAACCTTTCACATCTGCTCTGTATGTGTGTATGTATATGTCTATACAGCTTAAATTCAACTGCATAAGTATGTACATGAACTTACTGTTTAAAAAATGTTTTAAGCAGTCCTAATAAGCTCTGTTCATTGTATCTCCTTCCAGACAAAAACAAAATCAGTAAGTCTCAAATATTTTAAACTAGTCCAAGAGACTCTGGACATTTTCACACCTAAAAGCCTGGCGAACAGTGAAGCAGCCAGCACCACAGTTTTCTCAGGTCCCCCAAGATTCTGACACCCATAAATCAGCAGGAAGCAGTCTCAAGAACTTGGTGCCCTTACCCCTTAACCTTCCATGCCTAACTCCTTACCTTTTTATGATAAGAGAAAGTCAGGAATGTTATGATTATGCTGGTCTTCCCTGTCAATACCCTGTCCCTTTAAGAGACAAGCTCCTACCACTTCTAATCTCTCCTTTCTAGCCTCGGCAAACTGGTCTTGAATCTCTTCCCTGCCTCCACTGTCCTTCTGAAGAGGCAGCTCTCTGCCTCTCCACCCTCCTCTTCTCTCTCCTTTCTGTCTTTCTCCCTCTCTTTTTCTCTCTCTTTTCTCCTGTCCCTTCCTCCCCCTACACCCTCTTTAATAAAACTTCACACTTAATCTCCATCTACATAGCATATCCTGTTTCCCACATGGTTTTCCATCTGCAGTGGAACCTGCCAGGGTCACTCACGCCGTAAATCTTTCACTGGTGCAGTGAACTCGGCAGGCTCTCACTTGCAACTGAGGACCGCTGGGGATTCTGTAACCAATAACCCTTCTATATGGTCACTTTTTCAACTCAAAATCACTGGAATTCTATACCCAACATCAACACTAATGGTAGGTCCCACCCCCACCCCTCCTCTGGCTATAACTCCATGAATGTAGATTCATCTTGGCAGGGGTTCCCCATTTGAAAAGACCCAGTACTGGTTGACCACTTGCCTATAGAACTTAAAGTTCCTTGCTTGGGTCCCCCAACCCCACATGACAATGTAGGGGTCAATTTGTGCTCATCCATTCCCATGGCCCCTGGACCTTGTGAGGACTCAAGGCCAGTCTGAGCAGCAATCCATGCTGAACCTCTGGGATGCCAGAGTTCAGTCTCTTGGACTTTCTTCTTTCCTATCTCACGGAAACTGCACTACCTGCTCAGATATCAAGCTACATAGCAGCCTGTCACCAGTTTACATTCTGCCAGTGATTGGTAGTTGGAAATACAGTCTCTACACTTTGTCCCTTCTCTGTTGGTCCGTCTGCCTTTCATTCCTGGCGGGTAATACAACCATGCTAAACTCTGCCCCACTGAGCTGCCTCCCACTGTGGCTAAGCCTGTCTTCAGTGAAATCTGTCTCTCTTCCATTCATGGAGCACTGTCTCTGCCACCACTGCCACCATGTGTGCCTCTTTATACCCACAGGTGGGCAGTCCAAGGCATGCAAAAATCCTGGACCTGGACAGACAATACTTTCCAATTATCCATCCACTGAAATACTCCACACAAAACTGGCTATGATTAGTAAGATCACCCCCTTTGGTTAGCTTTGGCTGGCAATTGCTTCCAGTACTTCCTATGAGCAAGGTTTTAAGGCAATGCTAGGGCAAACAGTGAAGCAACCAGCTACCCCAAGGTGTGATCAGCAACACAGCTTTCTCAGGCCCCACAAGAGTTCAGCACCCACAAATCAGCAGGAAGCAGTCTTGAGAACTCAACGCCCTCACCCTTAACCTGCCATGGCTAACTCCTTGCCTTTTTATGATAAGAAGATAGGAATGTTATAGTATTTTGGCCTGCCCTGTCACCTGGCAGGATAAATCCAGGCAGTACCCTGTCCCTTTAAGAGACAAGCTCCACCCATTACAGTCTCTCTCTCTCTCTGCCCACTGAGGTAAGCTTGCCTTGGCTCCTTTCTCTCTGTGTCCCCATCATTCTTCTGTAGAGGCAGCTTTCTGTCTCTCTCTCTGCCATCCCTTCTTCTTCTCTCCTCTTCCCTATCTCTGTCCCTCTATTTCTCTCTCTTTCTCTCTTCTCCCCATACTCCCCTACCCTCCTGTACCCTCCCAATACCCATTAAATAAACTCTCCATACCCAAGCTCTTTCTGCATGGCATATTCATCTGTTCCTTAGCCGCCACAGTCCCCCACTGGTATAGGAGGTCCTTCTGTTTATGTGTTACTTTCATTGGTTAATCAATAAAGAAACTGCTTGGCTTGCTAGGGCAAAACTTAGGTAGGCGGAGAAGACAGAACTGAATTCTGGGAGGAAGAAAGCAGAGTCAGAGAGCCGCCATGTCAGACATGCTGAATTTTCCCAGTAAGCAATGACCTCATGATGATATACAGATTAGTAGAAATGGGTTAAATCAAGAAGTGAGGGTTAGCTAATAAGAGGCTAGAGATAATGGGCCAAGCAGTAATTTAATTAATACAGTTTCTGTGTGGTTATTTTAGGTGTAAGCTAGCAGGGCAGCCGGGACAAACAAAGGGCCCCCTCTCTCTTACAACAGTTGGCACTTCAACGTGGTCAACTAACTCCACGTAAAA
>PVIU01010492.1:0-69787 GCA_004026605.1 Ondatra zibethicus | reverse complement strand
TGAGGGGCATTTAGGTTGTTTCCAGTTTCTGGCTATGACAAATAAAGCTGCTATGAACATAGTTGAGCACATGTCCTTGTGGCACGATTGAGCATCTTTTGGGTATATACCCAAAAGTGCTATTACTGGGTCTTGAGGAAGGTTGTTTCCTAATTTTCTGAGAAATCGCCACACTGACATCCATAGGGGTTGTACCAGCCTGCATTCCCACCAGCAATGCAGAAGTGTTCCCTTTTCTCCACAGCCTCTCCAGCATAAGTTGTCATCAGTGTTTTTGATCTTGGCCATTCTTACACATGTAAGATGGAATCTCAGAGTTGTTTTGATTTGCATTTCTCTGATGACTAAGGATGTTGAACATTTCCTTAAGTGTCTTTTAGCCATTTTAGATTCCTCTGTTGAGAGTTCTCTGTTTAGGTCTGTGCTCTATTTTTTTTATTGGATTATGTGTTCTTTTGTTGTCCAATTTCTTGAGTTCCTTGTATATTTTGGAGATCATACCTCTGTCTGATGTGGGATTGGTGAAGATCTTTTCCCATTCTGTAGGCTGGCGTTTTATCTTGTTGACCGTGTCCTTTGCTTTACAGAAGCTTTTAAGTTTCATGAGGTCCCATTTATTAATTGTTTCTCTCAGTGTCTGTGCTGCTGGGGTTCTATTTAGGAAGTGGTTCCCTGTGCCAATGCGTTCAAGCGTACTTCCCACTTTCTCTTCTATAAGGTTCAGTGTGGCTGGCTTTGTGTTGAGGTCTTTGATCCATTTGTACTTGAGTTTTGTGCATGGTGATAGATAGGGGTCTACTTTCATTTGTCTACATGTTGATATCCAGTTATGCCAGCACCATTTGTTGAATATGCTTTCTTTTTTCCATTTGATATTTTTTGCTCTTTATCAAATATCAGGTGTTCGAAGATGTGTGGATTGATATCCGGGGCTTCTATTTGGTTCCACTGGTCCTCCTGTTTGTTCTTATGCCAGTACCAGGCTGTTTTCAGTACTTTAGCTCTGTAGTATAGTTTGAAGTCAGGGATTGTGATACCTCCATATGTTCTTTTGTTGCCCAGGATTGTTTTGGCTATCCTGGGTTTTTTGCTTTTCCCAATGAAGTTGAGTACCGTTCTTTCGAGGTCTTTGAAGAATTTTGCTGAGATTTTGATGGGCATTGCGTTGAATCTGTAGATTGCTTTCGGTAGGATTGCCAGTTTTACTATATTAATTCTGCCTACCCAAAAGCATGGGTGGTCTTTCCATTTTCTGGTGTCTTCTTCAATTTCTTTCTTCAGAGATTGAAAGTTCTTGTCATACAAGTCTTCCACTTGTTTGGTTAGTTATTATGAGGTATTTTATGCCATTTGTGGCTATTGTGAAGGTTGTTGATTCTCTGATTTCTTCCTCAGTCCTTTTATCATCTGTGTACAGGAGGGCTACTGATTTTTTTTTTTGAGTTAATCTTGTATCCTGCTACCTTGCTAAATGTGTTTATGAGTTGTAGAAGTTCCTTGGTAGAATTTTTGGGATCACTTATGTAAACTATCATATTATAAGCAAACAGTGAGAGTTTGACTTCTTTTCCAATTTGTATCCCCTTGATCTCTCTTTGGTGTCTTATTGATCTAGCTAGGACGTCAAGAACTATATTGAATAGGTATGGAGAGAGTGGACAACCTTGTCGTGTTCCTGATTTCTGTGGAATCGCTGGGAGTTTCTCTCCATTTAGTTTGATGTTGGCTATTGGCTTGCTGTATATTGCCTTAATTATGTTTAGGTATGTTCCTTGTATCCCTGCTCTCTCCAAGACTTTTATCATGAAGGGATGTTGTATTTTGTCAAACGCTTTTTCGGCATCCAATGAGAAGATCATGTGATTTTTATTTTTTAGCTTGTTTATATGATGGATTACGTTGACAGATTTTCGTATGTTGAACCATCCCTGCATCTGTGGGATGAAGCCGACTTGGATGATGGTTCTGATGTGTTCTTGGATTATATTTGCTAGTATTTTATTTAGTATTTTTGCATCAATGTTCATGAGTGAGATTGGTCTGTAATTTTCTTTCTTAATATTGTCTTTCTGTGGTTTGGGTATCAGGGTAATTGTAGCCTCATAAAAAGAGTTTGGCAATGTTCTCTCTGTTTCTATTGTGTGAAATAATTTGAGGAGAATTGGTATTAGTTCCTCTTTGAAAGTCTTGTAGAATTCTGAGTTGAAACCATCTGGTCCTGGGCTTTTTTTGGTTGGGAGTCTTTTGATGACTGTTTCTATTTCAGCAGTTATAGGTAACTGTAACTATTCAGCAGTTATAGGTCTGTTTAATTTGCTTATCTGGTCTTGATTTAATTTTGGTAATTGATATTTATCCAGAAAGTTGTCTATTTCCTTTAAGTTTTCCAATTTTGTGGAGTACAGGTTTTCAAAATATGACCTGATGATCCTCTATATTTCCTCTGTGTCTGTTGTTATGTCCCCCTTTTCATTTCTGATTTTGTTAATTTGGATATTCTCTCTCTGCCTTTTGGTTAGTTTGGATAAAGGTTTGTCTATTTTGTTGATTTTCTCAAAGAACCAGCTTTTTGTCTCATTGATTCTTTGTATTGTTTTCTTTGTTTCTATTTTGTTGATTTCAGCTCTCAATTTGATTATTTCCTGCCGCCAGTTCTCTTAGGTGAGTTTGCTTCTTTTTGTTCTAAAGTTTTCAATTGTTCTGTTATTTCGCTAGTGTGGGATTTTTCCAGCTTCTTTATGTAGGCATTTAGTGCTATGAGCTTGCCTCTTAACACTGCTTTCATTGTGTCCCATAAATTTGGGTATGTTGTGTGGTCATTTTCATTGAAGTTTAGGAAGTCTTTAATGTCTCTCTTTATTTCTTCTTTGTCCCATTGATGATTCAGACGAGCACTGTTTAATTTCCATGTGTTTGTGGGCTTTCTGGAATTAGTATTGCTGTTGACTTCTCGTTTTAAAGCATGGTGATCTGATAAGGTACATTGGGTTATTTTAATTTTTTTTGTATTTGTTGAGGTTTGTTTTGTTACCGAGTATGTGGTCAATTTTTGAGAAGGTTCCATGAGGTGCTGAGAAGGTATATTCTTTTCTGTTTGGATGGAATATTCTATAGATGTCTGTTAAGTCCATTTGAGATATAACATCTTTTAGATCTCTTATTTCTCTGTTCATTTTTTGTCTGATTGACCTGTCCAGTGGTGAGAGGGGAGTGTTGAAATCTCCCACTATCAGTGTGTTGGGTTTAAAATATGATTTAAGCTTTCGAAGTGTTTCTTTGACATATGAAGGTGCCCTTGTATTTGGAGCATAGATGTTCAATATTGAAATTTCCTCTTAATGGATTTTCCCTGTGACTAATATGAAATGTCTTTCCTTGTCTCTTTTGACTGATTTTAGCTTGAAGTCTATTTTGTTAGATATTAGGATAGCTACACCTGCTTGTTTCTTAGGTCCATTTGATTGGTATATTTTTTCCCAACCTTTTACTTTGAGATGATGTCTGTCTTTGAGGTTGAGATGTGCTTCTTGTATGCAGAAAAAAGATGGGTTCTGTTTTCGTATCCAATCTGTTAGCCTGTGCCTTTTCATGGGTGAGTTGAGTCCATTTACATTTAGGGATATTAATGACCAGTGGTTGCTATCTCCTGTTAATTTGGTTTTCCTCATTGGTGATGTTATTTTGTGCTTTTTTGTTTTTTTTTTTTTCTTCTTCGGGATTTGTTGTAATTAGATCATCAATTGTGTGTGTTTTTGTTGGTGTATTTTTAAAAAGAGAAAACTACTTAATTTTCAGGATATTTTACTCTTTAAAAATTATAATTTTAGTGGAGGATGAGGGAGAGAGAGAGAGACTTAGGGAGAGCAGTTATTGTTGCACTCTGATAAACAAATATGGGTGGGCAGTAAGTCTATGAAGTAATCTGGGATCACTAAGGATTAGAAAATGTACACATCCACAACACTGTAAGTCTATTCAATTTCCATTAAAATATTTATGTGATAACATGCATTTGTTTCACATAATTTTTTATAGGAAGAATGGACTATCTCGGAAAGGTTAGGTTTAGATTTGATTTCAACAGGAAACAAGAAGCTATGGAATAATGTGCAAAGAAATTTACAATACATGCAATAAAATAAAAATAACAAATCAGGAATGTACACTGCACTAAATGGAATCTAAGGAACTAAGGAAAGGAACATGAAAGAGTAGGTCAGAAATAGATGTCAAGTCTGTTCTTTAGCAACTCCACATTGGAAACCAGGACAATAGCATGCCTTCCTTATTCCTCAAATATTAAGGGACCTGTTACAGGTAATACTGAAGCCTGTGATCATTGCAGTTGGGATCTGAATAAGAATAAAATAATTTGGAAGTCAATGGATTAAGTACAGTATAAGAATACATTTTATACAAGGATTAGGGTCACTAAGACTATGAAAAAAAGCTTGACAATGGAAAGAAATTGCTAAGTCAAACTGATTTTCAGGAAGTGTAGGATGAATCTTTGGAGAGTAATGGGTATGTGTCATTATGCTCAGTTAAATCAGAATGCAGGTTAAAGCAATAAGAAGTCCTATAGGAGGCTTAGAATGCTGATATTATCTTCAGATCACCTGACCACACACGAAGTAGTTAGTTCTTATCTCTAAACAGATGCTTGTCAGTCTTGGTTTTCAGCTTCCAGAATTTGTTCTGGAATCTGTGGTTTACACCCCCCTTAAGGCAATCATACTGGGAGCACCACTGGAGTCACTAGAGACCAGTAGCCTACCTTGAAACTTATGCCATAATCACATGCAATTTAGTGATTTTTTTTTTAACTAAGAAAAGAACAGTTAAAAAATGTGTACATAAAAGAAGTGTATTCAACACTTAAATAGATATTCCTTTAAAGTGGCAACCAACTCCAGGAAATTAGTCATTACTGGAAACAAATGAAGCTCTAGTGTTCTTTATTTAATACTACTTTCAGAGACATTCTTAAGCCAAATTACAGCAAGAGGATTCAGGATCGAAATTCAAGTCATCTGTAAAATTCAAATTAAATTTCCCATCATGTCTTCAAAAGAATTAATTTATGAAGCTTGCAAAATGATTCAGTTGGGTCTTTCCAGCTGCTCTTCTGAAGGCACAGGCAGGACTTTTCCTGTTTTCTCTTCTCTCTCGCTCCTTCTCTCTCTTTCTCTTCTCTTCCCTTCTCTCCTTTCCCCACTCCCTTTACTTCCCGCAATAAAACTTTCCAGTTTAACAAAAAAATGAATGAGTTGGTTAAGGTTCTTCTCAAGCACTAAGAATCACATGACGTAAAGAAAGAAATGGTTAGCATATATTGTCCTCAGAGCTTCACATAAATTATTGAGTCCATAGGAGGGAAAATAAAAATAATTTTGTTATTGCAATGGATAATTTTACTCCTTTCATATGTTTGCAACTAATTATTAATCTTAGATAGTAATTTTTAAATAATGTGAATTTTCATGTAATGCTGTGCCTACAACACACATATAAATCATTATATACTTTACATATTTAAAACAATTTAAAAGATAAGACATAAATTTGAAAGCGAGAATGTGTAGATGGGAGGGTTTTGAAGTAGGACAGACAAGAGGAAAATGATATAATTAAATTCTAATCTTAATATTTAAAAAAATATAGGTTTTGTCCTGCCAAGTAGGGGGAAAATAGCAAAAGTATGAGTATGTGTGTGTGTGTGTGTGTGTGTGTGTGTGTGTGTATGTGTGTGTGTGCAGAGGCATGTGCTATGTGTGAGTAATATTGTCTCTTAAAAAAAATGAAAACTATTGAAAAATTAGCATCTACTAAAAAAATAAATTTAGAATTCCTCTGCACAGCATAATCATTTGTCCATTACATTTGTTTTGAATGAGTCCCAGAGAATGTTCCAACTCTTACCCTAAGATGTTTGTAATTTTGTATATCACAGTAACTTGCTGCTTACAACAGACATAAAATAAAATTTTTCTAGCTTTATTAAAAGTCATAGTCCTCTTTGTTAAACACATTTTAATTGAGAGATTAACAAATAAAAATTTCACATTTTTGAGGTATATTGTTTTATATAATTCAGATTAGTCTCTAACTCAGAATCCATCTGTGTCACCTTTCTATGTGGTCAGATTATAGGTGTGTTTCACGATCATAAATAACTTCTAAAATTTATGGAGTCTTATCTGAAAGCATTACCCACAGCTGTCTCCTGATTACCCTTCTGACATTTAAAAAATATGTGTTTTTATGTGTTGAGATTGTAATATAACTAAATCATTAATACTTTTCCTTCCCTACCTCCAAGCAGAAATACTTTCATATTCCTCTACTTGCACTATTTCAAACTCCTGATTTATTTTTTATTAATTTTTGTTGCACATGCATACTATATATACATATATATGTATGTATGTATGTATGTATGTATAATGCATTCCTAAATTCATAAAGACAACACACTCAGTCTGTATAATGCTGTTTGCATATATTTAATCATGGCTGACCAATCGATATTGGATAACCAATTGGAGTGGTCTTCTCTGATAAATCTATTTCTCCTACTCTCATTATTCCTAAATTACTTTTTGTTCTTTGCATAGGGTGGAGGCTACCTTGTGTTCTTTCTTCTGCACACTTTGGCATCTGGAGTTTGGTTTAGATTGCATTTACCCTAGGTACTAGATTTGGGGTTGCTTTAATTATTTCTATTCTTTTGGTATTTGTTGTAGTCATAGACTTTTTAAAAAATATCTGAAAATACAGTCTTCAAAATATCATTTTGAAGTAGTATCATTTGTAGCTCCAAAATACAAATGCATATTTTCTAATGGATTCCATGTCAAAGAAACCATACAAGGTCAGCAAAGTGGTTTATTTTCTCTTTTAAGAAATATCCAATATATCAAAATTTTAGTGATTTGACAATATTATAAATCTGAGACCTTTGGACTATTACAGTTACTCTCCATTTGTTAGTTGATAATTACTAATCTATTTAACTGTAATTTTTCTGTTTTGTTGCATATTAACATCTACTTGAGTGGTTTAAAATTATTTGTTTTTCATGCTCTGCTTTGACATATCCTTAGATGAGAAATTATTATAGATTCATGCTTATTGCTATTCTATTTATAATAGAAAAATGTAATCAGACTAGATGACCATCAAGAGGTGATAATAATGAAAATGTGGTAGATATAATAATTTAATATCATTAAGTTTTAAAGGAAAATGAAATAAATTTTTTAGGAAAATTAATTAAATGAGAAATAGTAGTATTACATGAAGTAACTAAAACTCAAAAAAAAACCCAACAAAAAGTTATTTTTGTGTATGTGTACATATGTAAACCTGTGTAAGTTTTAGAAAGAATACCGAGAAGGGATTCTATTAGATGACATGAAGAATGATATTCAGTCAATGTGGTATATGGATCATGAATGAGTATATAATTCCAATCTTTTTAAATGTTCAGTTCAGCACACTTCATGTTTGTTAATGTGCACTGTAGAAATGAGTAAAACTGTAATTCAAAGTAAACATGTAAAGCTCTGAGAACGATCTCTATTACATTTAACAGCCATCTTACTGTGTAAACACACTGAGACAATAGCGTTTGTGGCTGGGCAAGTGTGTGCAAGGCTCCTTAGAGTGAATATTTGGGTGTATTATTAAGAAAAACAGTATGTTATTTATAAATCCCAAGGGTACTCCATCTGCATCCAAATATGATATCTAATGACAGAGAAAAAATGATAGACTTTCAAGTGATCAAGGCATGAATTAAATCATATTGTGACATCATCAATGACTTGATTACCCATGGTTCTCACCTTGAAAGAACCAGGAATGCCTTTCCTTAAAATGTGGCTGAGTCCTATGTCATGTCTAGATCACTAAGTCAAAGTGAGAGACTGCTGTGGCTGAGACAGATACCTCCCTGCATTTTACTCATCAGAGTTGTTGCTACTTGGGAGCATTTCTGATGTGTGATAAAACATTTTTTTATGCAAAGTCTGGGTCTGATCAATTGATCTTTTTGCGTCCCTTTTTGTGAATCTACTACCATGTTTGTTGTTGTTGTTTGGATAGTGCTTTCATTTCCTTTGTAGGTTAGATGGTTTACTCTGGCTAAGGTGTCATCTTTTTGCTACTATTCACCTAAGTGTGAAATGCGAAGCAACTTTGTGGAATTAACTTGCAGTGAAAATGAAGATTCATGACTTCTACCAAAGGACATCATCATTTCAATCTCTGGAATATCTTGCTCTGTAACTTGCAGGAGAGGTTTTTGTTACCTGTGTAAAACCTTCCACTTTAGGGACTGCTCATGCCCTAAAACTTATTTTGTACAGAACAAGAAATTTACTAATTTTCTACAAAAGAGAATGTTTTGCATATAAAACTATAATATTACACCTGTCTGCAGTTTCCACCCTTTCTGTAGCTCAGGGTAACTTTTGTTCTTTTAATCTGCCAATCACAGCTTTCTGCCACTTGATCCTCGTTTTCTGGTGTGCAGGTTTTAGTGACAATGCAGCTTTTATGGACACCTGCTTACGCCACACTTTTTTTCCTTTGATATGGGCAGGCAATCCTCAACATTTAGCATTTGTTAACAGTGAATCCAGGTACTTGCTGCACATGAAAATCAACTGATAATGTTTGAAAAATAATTGATGGCTGAGCGTGTCTTCCTCAGACAACAATTAAATTGTTCTGGGATGGAGCCCAGGCAATGCTGTCTATTTATTTATTTATTTTCCTTGTTTGTAACCCCAGTTGATTATAATAAGCAGATCATGTTTAAAATGGGAGAGCTACTTGTTAGCAAAATAGTTCGCAATTTTGTCAAGTACTCAGATTTTAGGTTCATTATAATTTCAAGCATCAGGATTATGATGTAATTACCTGGGGGTTAAGTCATTTTTATATACACAGTGTTACACATACACAAATAACAGAATACTAGAAAGAATAATAACATCTCTCAGTTTGAAAAGTCCTGGTTTCAAGCCTCTGTTATACCCTTTTTCAGAATTTATTGCCTTAGGGTTGCAGATGGCAGAGAGCTACTTAGAAGAGATGCCCTGTTGTGAAAAACACATTATAGAGCAATTAATAACCAAGGGAGTTCTTTCTTTCTTTCCCTTTTGGCTATCAGTTAAAAAACATGTCCTGACATCATGGAGGTTAACCAACCTTATAAATTCAGTGTCCTAAAAATCTGTGAATGCGTGTATGCTTTAAATTGATTTTATTCTGGTAACATAAATGTGAAGGAAAAGAAGGCAGCAATAATTGTTTAAGGTGCTAGAGGAGAATAATTGTTATCACTGTTTTATTCAAATACTCATTTCAGTACTTTGCTGAAGGTAATTTTTGTTGCATGTTGGATAAGAATGCTGTTGCTGCTGTTTTTTTTTTAAGTCAATATTTTATAAATATGATTGGCGGTTTTGTCAGCATATAAGCAGTGACCAGAATGGAAATATCCTGTTGTTTGTATGTGTTAGTTAAATTTTTATTATTGTAGCAAAATACCAGATAAAAGCAAAATAAACAGGGAAGGATTTGTTTGACTCACAGCTCCAGAGGTTTTAAAATCCATGTTTGCTTGATCCAATGGACTTGAACAAACCTTCAAGGCTGTGGAAATATGCAATGGAAATATTTCTTCACTTTGTAGCTAAAAAAGAAACAGTGAGTGAGACAGCAAGCAGACAGGGATAATTTATGACCCAATACCCAGCATCCTCATTTACATACTTGCTTTGTCTTTTGTACAATATTCCCAAATATGAATTTTATATGTTTTTGATGCATTTATTATGGTAATTTTCTTACCTCCAGGCACACATATAAGTGTCCAACTTTGCTAACATCATTGATTGAATGGTGTGGGTGCCAGGTAGAATAGCTTTTATCAAAATAAAGTAACAAGTGGAGGTGGGACTGCCTGGGAAAAGCACTCAGGCACAGCTGCAAAATCTATTGGTGGAAACTTAAAATAGTAAAGTTATTGGTGAGGACATTATGGAGATTCTCCAAAAGAAATATAAGGCCATTTTAGCCAGATGCTTCACTCTGAGATAGCTCCTTTTACTGTGAAACTGTACACAATAGCAAATATAGGATTTAAACCTAGGTGTCTATCAATCTAGAAACACTTTAAAAGTATAATGTACTTACACACAGGATGTGATATCACTAAGTTTAAGTGTGAGGGTCTACCACTTGCTACAAAATGGATAGAATTTTAGGCATTCATTGAAACAAGACAGATCTGGACAGAGAAGTACTATTTACACATTTAAATATCTGAAGCAAAAATGTTAAAATGAGTATGAGGCAATGATTGTTGGAGCTCGGTGATTGATTGTTAAACAAGGGTGGATTACGAGAGTCTGAATTTTCTGGATGAGGCCTCTCTGATAACAATTGGACTAGAAATAAACACAGACCCACAGTCAAATGTTAGGCAGAGCTCAGGGAATGCTGCAGGAGAGGAGAAAAAGGATTATAGGCGCCAGAGGAGAAAAGGGCATCACAAGAAAACCCACAGGTCAACTAACCTGGTCTCATAAGGGCTCACAGAGACGGAACCAACAACCAGGAAGCCTGTGTGGTACTGACCTGGAACATCATCATATGTGTTACAGTTGTGCAGCTTGGTCCTCTTGAGGAACTTCAAATAGTGGGAACAGGGGCTGTCTCTGATTTCTTTACTGAGTTTTCTAGCTCAACTCCTCCTACTGGGTCACCTTGCCCACAGTTAGTACATGGGTTGGTGCTTAGTTTTCTGCATTATGATATGCAATGTTTTAATGATACTCATGGAAGACCTGCCCTTTCTTAAATAGAAATGGGTTGGGGATGGGAACAGAGGGGAGCTGGAGGGGAGAAACTGGGATGAAAGGGAGGAACAGGAAACTGTAACCGGGTTGTAAAATAAATAAATTTATTTTTGAAAAGGAAGGCTGGCTTTGATTAGTGTGCATTGTGTGCAGGTGTCAAAATTCAATATTCACTCAAATTCTCGAGTGAAATTAATATGTGTCAAGAAAACATAAAATAGAACAAAAAGAAAATAGCCTCTTTTGAAAAGACAGAACCAAAGGGAAGTTCTAAGAAAAAAACAAGAGACAAACACCATGCATCAAAGAGGATATTTTAAATAATTTAATGATTGGTTTTGAAATCTTGTTTCAGCAGAATCTAGGATTTGAGCTCTGACAGATTTGCTGACATTCTAAAATTGAGCTGTAAAATTGGGAAACTAGTTTTTAAGTTACTGTTCTACTTTGTGTGTGGAGTTTGTGTGTGTGTGTGTGTGTGTGTGTGTGTGTGTGTGTAACTGTGCAAAGGCAAGAAGCAGAGGATGATTGCATTTCTTTATCAATCTCCACCTTATTCTATTGAGACAGGGTGTGTCAATGACAGAGCTCTCTCTCTGTTGGTCAGGAGTCTCACAACACAAGGTTCCTGGCACACACAGCCACTCCTATTTCCATATGTGTGTGATAACAACAGAAATTCAAGTCTTCATAATTGTGTATCCATCACTCTTACCTACTGAGCCCTCACGATTTCTATCTAAGATCTTTAAAGAGCCAAAGAACTATTTTATTTTTCTTTACTCTTTCTTTCTGTTCTTTTTTGCCTGTTTTATGAATACTGACAGGTACTTATTAGCTCTTGTCCATTACTCATTTTTTTTGTCCATTTCATTATCTGTATGATGTGAAAGTCAAAATCGGGTGGGGAGGAGTTTATCACTGTTCTGATTTAACCAAATATGAAGGGACTTCCCTCAAAATGCCTCAGTTATCTATCTCTGGTATATTTCATCATGAAGAATTAGATTAACTTTATTGTATGAAATATTGCTTTCTAGTAAAATATTCATTTTTTAATTCTTGGATTAAATGTAGGTTATATAATTTAAACCATTGAGTAACTTCAGATACAAAGTTTATTCTGACAAAAAATATGCATTATTGTTCAATCTAAAAGCATGGGAAGAAACAGTAATACTGTACTTAAACCATCATGTAACTTAAGACTAACTGGTATTTAGTCAGGACTCAAGAAAAGCAGAAAAAAGCATGCTTTAAAGAATTATAAGAAATAGTTTTCAACTTGATAATGTATTTCTGGGGTATACTAAAATGACGTATTTTCTAAGCCATGGTTTTGATTACCACAAACTCACAGTATATAATTTGTTTTGTTATTGTAAATTAACTTTGAAACTATTCAGGCAACTAGCAGAATCTTTTGTATAATGCTACATTATTTTTACTTGAGAGAAAATTTAAGTAGTACCTAAAATCAGTGTGTATTTAGTCATCAAACCACTGAAAAGAATACTTAAATTTCACATTCATAAGAAATCTTGCAATTATTTACAATTTTTCCTGGATTTTATGGTATTTAAGATTCTTCTTTTTACATAATGATCATTCAGACATATGTTAACAGCATGATCATGGCCAAAGTTAAGGCTGTTATAATGGACTAACTATTATAGTGAACCTTATGTGGAAGAAGGGAAGTAGGAAATAATCATACCGTGGATGAATGGAACTTAGTGTTTTCTAGTTTGAGAAGTTAGATTATGCCAAAATTCAGTCACAAAGTCCTGACTGATGATTTGATAATTTCCATAAGTTGACTCTTGAGTATTTAATGTTTTCTGTACTGCATATGACTATATCTGAAGAAATTGTAGGAAAGAAATATCTCCAATAAATATTGTATGTATTGTTATTTTTTTTCAGTTTCATTTGTTTTTCTTTTATTGCCTACATTATTTTTCTCATATAACATATCCTTATCACAGTTTCCCTTTCCTCTGTTCTTGTCAATTTCTCCCCATCTCAAATCCTGTCCATAGCCACTCTGTTTCTATCTCTCATTAGGAAACAACAGGCTTCTAGGGGACAATAATTTAATAAAGTATAATAATATAAAACAAAAACACTCACCCATTGGTGGTAGGAATGCAAACTTGTACAACCACTTTGGAAATCAGTGTGGCAGTTTCTCAGACAATTGGGAATCAACCTACCTCAGGATCAAGCAATACCACTCTTGGTCATATACCCAAAAGATGCTCAATCAGACTACAAAAGCATTTGTTCAACTATTTTCATAGCAGCATTGTAATAGCCAGAACCTAGAAACAAGCTAGATGCCCTTCAAATGAAGAATGAATAAAGAAAATGAGGCACAATTACACATTAGAGTACGACTCAGCGGTTAAAAAAAAATCAAACAATGACATTTTTGTTTTTGCATGCAAATGGATGGAATTAGAAAACACTATCCTGAGTGAGATCACCCACACCCAATAAGATGAATATGGTATGTATTCACTCAAAAGTGGATACTAGCTATAAACAAAGGACATTGAGACTAAAGTTCATGATCCTAGAGAAGCTAAGTAATAAGATGAACACAAAGAAAAACATATATAGATCCACCTGGAAAATGGAAACAGATAAGATTACCTGACAAAACTGGGAGCATAGGGGTGGGGGGAGAAGGGAAGGTGGAAGGAGAAGTGGAGGGGAGAAGGGAAGGGTTGAGGAGAACTTGAAGGAATGGGATAGTCGCGATGGAGTAAGGACAGAGATGGGAGCAAGGAAAGAGATATCTTAATTGAGGGAGCTATTATAGGGCTAGCAGAAGCCTGGCTCTAGAAAATTCCCAGAAATCCACACGGATGACCCCAGCTAAGACCCTAAGCAATAGAGGGAAAGGTCCGATCTTGACTTGCCCTATAGTTAGGCTGATGAATATCTAAAATATCATCAAGGAACCTTTATCCGGCAACTGATGGAAATGGAGGCATAGATCCACATCAGATAAATGGACTGAGCTCCCAGACTCCAGCTGAAGAGTGGGCTGGAATGAGAATATGAGCAAAGAGGTCAAGACCATGATGGGCACACCAACTGAAACAGTCTACCTGAGCTAATGGGAGCTCACCAACTCCAGCTGGACTGGAAAGGAACAAGCATAGTCCCTATGAATGTGGTTGACAGTTGTATGTCTGGGGCAGACTGAGGGGTCACTGGCAATGATGCCAGAATTCATCCCTACTGCATGCACTGACTTTTTGAAATCCGTTTCTCTTTGGATGTAATCCTTGCTCAGCCTATATATAATAGGGAGTGCCTTGGACCTTTCCCAAAGCAATGAGCCTTACCCTCTCTGAGGATAGATGGGGTGGCATAGGAGGGTGTGTGGAGCGAATGGGAGGAGAGGAGGGAGTAGGAACTTAGATTGGTGTTTTTAAAAATCTAATAAAAAAAGAACAGCATAAGGAAAAAAACAAAAAAATTAAAACAAAAACAAACATGTTGGAATAGAACAAAACACACAATCAAAAGGAAAAAATAAAAACACACAAGAAAAAGATAATAGACACAGATACCTGCTCATACAATTAGGAATAACATGCAAAACCAGAAACCATAATATATCTGTGAAGACTTTAGATAAATAGATAGATAGATAATAAGATAAAAATACAATTAAAAAAAAACCTTGCCACAATGTTATGAGAGAAAAAAACCTCCAAAGATGCCATGGGTTTGTGGTTTTGTTTATTTTTCTATTGGTCATCTACCTACTGATGCTCATGCAGAAAACCCTTAAGAGCACTTTCCTTAGTGAGACTTCCTCAGAGAAAACTAATTTTTTTTGCAAGTTGCTATCAATTGTGTGTGTGTGAGATATATATATATATATATATATATGGGTCTACTACTCATTTCTGTGCTAGGACCCCATCTAGAGCAGGCACTGTGAGTTCAAACATGTATTGATAATGTTGATTTAGAAGGCCTTATTTCCTTGATGTTCAGCTTTCCATCTGGAGATGTAAAGTCTTGCCGCACCAGCATGGCAACCGTAGTTCTTCTGAGTGAGGGACGTCGGGATTAACACGCAACACAACTTCAGGCTCTGCAGACAAGCCTTTATTCCACTTTCTCACACAGTATATATAGCCCTCAGCAGGGGAGGCTGAGCCAGGAGAAGCAGGAAGCTCTCACTGCAACTTACATGGCTT
The DNA here is from genome assembly GCA_004026605.1 of Ondatra zibethicus. Taxonomy (NCBI): domain Eukaryota; kingdom Metazoa; phylum Chordata; class Mammalia; order Rodentia; family Cricetidae; genus Ondatra; species Ondatra zibethicus. Next base: position 54,687 of record PVIU01010492.1, on the reverse strand, counting down.
AGGGGTAAACATCCTTAGAAAACATTGTTGAAAACACCAGATTGCTCCTGTTTTTGTTCCTGTTTTCAACCAACCACAAGAGTGCAAAACAGATCAAGTGGGGGTGTGAAGGCCTGTCCTCAAGGGACCCAACAATATCTCTAAAACACTCTTTCTGTTTCCTGTTCCACAGGATCCTCTGATCCCTGAGAGGAGGGATTCGATAGAGACATCCCAGTGTATACCTGAGTGTTTTCAAATATCTCTCGCTGTCTGCATACTGTCTGACTGTGGGTTTCTGTATTTTTTCCATATGGTACCAGAGAAAGCTCATCTGATAAGGACTTGAGTATGACACCAATCTATGAGCATAATACAATGTTATTATGAGTCATTTTATTGCTATGGTACATAGGAGTCATTTTCTTGTTATGGTACCCACATAGAGCCTTTAGTCCTAAAGGCTAGTGTCTTTGATATAGGAAGGTACTGTTCTTAATACAAAAGGAGAAACATAAACAGCAATGCAGCTGCAAACACTTCAATCTACAACGGTGTCCTACCTGTATGATATACTAGTGTAATAGTGGCACCAAGTTTGCAGGCATAACCAATCAATCAGTATCTGATTTTACTTAAAGCTCACTCCAGAGAACTATAATAAAACCAAATACCACTGTTTTGTTAAAATAATGTAGCGATAAAATGACTCCTCTAGTGTCAAATTTCATTTCATGATCACACAAGACACTACGTAAATATGTAGTCTCGCCTTCTAAAGAAGAGAGAGCACAATACATCAAAGCCACATAAAGTACTGCTCAGTTCAGGGATGGAACATCTGTACAATTCTACATCTTATATTAATGTATATCACACCAGATCATACCCCTTTCACTGAAGGTGTCTTCATATCGGATAGCATGTATCAAATTAGGATTGCTGAGAACATAGCGCTGTTAGAGGTTCACTGAAAAGCGTGATCCAAAAATGTAGCAGGCATATGTCTACACTTCACATTATCTAAGAATACTAAGAATATAAACTGATTCTGACTGAGATGAAATAGCATTTATGCAATAAATTAAGTGATTCTTTTGATAAATTATTTTTCCAAAAAAAATGAAGTTGCCCTAAGACTACCTCATAAATACTTTCACAAAATAAAAGCAAGTATGTCTTTCTGTCAGTCTAGGTAACCAGTATTCTAACTGATTAGTTGTTTAATTTGAACTATTTGTCTTTGCATATTTGCATATTATTCAGCTTGAGGGTTTGAGCCATTCTATCTGATACCCTTTTGATTAAGGGATCCAGCTTTCTTCAGAAACAATATGAATAAAAATAATAATCATTTTGTCTTAGGTGTATTTAATTCTATTGTTTTTGTATCTTTTAAAGCAAAATTTAGATTTATAGAAATATAAAAGTATTTATATTTTATTAAAATATTAATCAAGTTATAACAACTCAATAGCATATGGGCACCATATGAAAGTCAAATAAATATGATATATGTAGGAATATTATTATTTTTCAAAAATTATCCAGACCCAAATCATAATCTATTTTGCATTTGTCTAATACAAGTATTTCATAAGACATGTTCCATAAGTTAAGACAAATGATCATATATAAAATTTATAACAAAATAGCTGGACATGATGGTGCATCACTGTAACCTAAAGTAGGAAGTACTACAAGTTGAAACAAGTATTGCAGTAAAAGAGTGGAAATAAAAATTTAGGAATTTTATTTTTATAGAAATATAGGCATTGCTCAATGAAATTGAAGGTGAAGCTTTCCCAGTCCAGCACACTGAATATTTCTGCTCATATTGCATTACAGTTCTTTCATTACATTGCTGGAATGTCAGGAAAATCAGTTTCACATTTGTTAAGAAAGCTTTATTCCAAGCTAAAAGGTTAGTTCTGGCTAGAATGTTCCCTTGAGATACTTGGCAGGACAAAACCTATATTTTTTTAAATATTAAGATTAGAATTTAATTATATCATTTTCCTCTTGTCTGTCCTACTTCCAAACCCTCCCATCTACACATTCTCGCTTTCAAATTTATGTCTTATCTTTTAAATTGTTTTAAATATGTAAAGTATATAATGATTTATATGTGTGTTGTAGGCACAGCATTACATGAAAATTCACATTCATCTTGAATGCCTAAACAGACACCTTTGTTTACTTTAATTCAGTCCTTGTATGTTGTACAATGGTCACAAGTTCAAATATAACTTTAGTGTGGTCTCAAATTTGTAATACTTTGAGAAACCATACAGAAACAAATACCCTTAAAATAGTTTTGGGTAATTATCTCAAGGAATATATTCCAATTCAAGATTAAATGTGATGACACAGTGTTGCATTATGCTCTTAAGAACATCTACTTACTTTCTCCCTCCTTGACTTTCAAGGCAAGGCAAGAGAATGATGAACCCAGAATCTGCCTTTAGGCATTGTAAGAGCTATGAAGATCACTAGAAACACAGTAGGAAGTTTCCCCTTGGCAGCTTCTAGAAAGAGAAGAGACAGTATATTTAACTATCACATAGTTTATAAAATAGTGACAGGTCCTGTGTTAGCATGGTAATGCCTAATTGGAGCTTTGTTAGGATGTCTGGGCAGCATTTTCTTTATTAATAAGAAAACTATTAGTCAGAAATTACTGTCGAAATAGCATCTCACACAAATATAAGCCCAACATCAGAGGAGTGTGATTAATTGGACTATCAAATATGCTGATCATTTTAATTTTGGGTTGTATTCTTCGAAAGTTGATAGAATCCACTCTTTGCTGAATCTTAACAGAAGTATATTATTGCTTTCCACGCGGAATATGGTGTGATTTGTGAAAAGCCATCATTGAATGATCCTTTGATTTTGAAATTATTTCTTATCTTAAAAGACAAAAGAGGCATCTTAAATGGCTGAGGAACACTTAAAGAAATGAACAACAGCCTTAGCTATCAGGGCAATACAAATCAGAATTACTTTGAGATTTCATTTACACCTATCAGAATGAGTGAGTTCAGTAAAACAACTGACAGCTTATGCTGGGAAGGATGTACAGTAAGTGGGGACACACATCCATTGTCAGCAGGAGTGCAAACTTGTACAAGTCAATATGGAAATCAATGTGGCAATTCCTCAGGAAGGGAATCATTCTACCAGTTATAACACTAGAGGGAACATATTCAAAGGGCAATTCACTCTATCACAGAGACATTTGCTTAACCAAGGTTATTATGGCTCTATTCAAAATAAACAAAAATTGGAAACAATGTAGGTGTCCCTCAGCAGAAGAATAAATAAAGAAGATGTGAGACATCTATACAATGCAGTATTACTCGGCTATTAAAAACTATCTGCAGGTAAATAAATGGAAACAGAAAAAAATCATCTTAATTAAGGTATCCCAGACCCAGAATGAGAAATATGGTATGTATTTATTTTTAGGTGATTTTTATGTGCTATGTCAATGAAAAGGAAGCTACACTATATAGAACCATGAAGGTATAAAGTAAAGGACTATGGGTCCCAGATAGATCTTGGTAAGAAATAAATATATAGTTATAAAAGGATGGGGACAGAGTGGGAGAATAAAACAGGAAGAAGCAGGCATTAGGCCCAACATGGAGTTCACATGTCAGGTCAGAAAAGGAGAGACTAAATCTAGTAGATCTTTCCAGCAGCTCTTCTCATTTACATTGCTATGCGATCAAGTTGTCTTCCCTGTTCTTAGATTATCCACTCTTCATCATCGTTATTAACACATATGTCTCTGAGGGGGAACTTTACCAGAAGTCACCATTATTCTTTGCTTATTTTCGTTGAACTAAACACTCCTAGAAATCGGTATGCCTATTAAACAGCACGTGAAACTTCCGTTAACTCCTGAGTGTAATGTGTGGATTTTCTTTAAACATGGCTATCAATGTTAAGACTCTATGATTTAGTCTTTTGTTTCTGAGATTATAATATAATTAAAGATTTCTCCATTTACTATCCTTCCTCTAATATAGCCATTTCACATTGTTTCTTAAGCCTCGGCGTGGAACTGTTTTGTAGAAGTATTTATTAGGACTGTTTCCTACAGTGCCGCATTTTATTTGGTTGTGCTATGGTCTCAGTGTATTACAAAGAGACATTTTCTTGATGAGGGAGGGGTGAAGACTACACTCATCTGTGGGCATAAGGACAAATGTTTATATTATCGTGATATAAAACCATACTGCATTAGGCTACGGTCATTATGTTTGTCGATAGTTCAAGAAGAACTGACCATTACTTCACAATAAGAAAGTGTTATCCTTATCTAACATGGCAGTGGCTCCTTTGTAGTGGAGAGCTCAGATATAAAAGAGATGGGGAGAAGCAAGAGATCTCTGCTCTTTTCTCAGTCACCACTCAGTTGCCCATATGTATGCTGTCTTATCTAATCTTTGGTGCAGTTGTCAAATACATTTTCACCAATATGAACTTAATGGGCAATTAGACATGTCATTTATTGCTCTGGCTTACAGATTAATTCTTGATTATTCTTCTTATAAAGGCTACAAATAAATTGAAAACATAGCATTTCTAACATGATTTCTAGAACAATGAACACTGATTATTTAACAATGCTGCTAAATACGACATTTCTTTAATCATGCAATGATTTTGTACCTGGAGAACCTAATCTTGTTAATATATAGTGTGAATGATACCACCATTAGATTCAGGCACCACAGGGCAAAAGGCCTCCATTATTATCAATGTGCTCATGTCATGGATCACAAGAATTGAAATATCTGGGAGAAGTGACGTGGAATCCACTAGACATCAGAATCTATTGATAATAGTAGCAACCATTTTCACTGCATATAGAGATTTTGCAGACTTTAGTCACTGGAAGAGACATCTAGCTTAGTGATGCTGGTTGTAGCCAATACCTAATATATTCCTAGCACTATTCACTCCTTCCACCCATGTGCAGTATTTCTCTAATGAAACAAATCAAAGAGCTTTCAGATGTCCTCTCATGGTGAAGAAACATGCATATAGAGGTCATTCATGGAGACTGTGAACTACTAAATACAGCCTATTTCTCTCTCAAGCATGCTGTAACACTCTAAGTGCATCACCAACTCCAAAACCAGATGGGTGCAGTTATTCTGGGGAGTTATAAAATTTCATCTTTGATGACATATACAATCTGGGTAGTCTCCCACACTGATTACATCCATGCAGTTAACAAGGTTGTAATGAATTTGTCTTTCTATCACTGAGGCCGTCAATAATACCAGCTCAACATTTCCAGCTTGAATTAGTCTCATCCTATTGCCCCAGGTGACTTCGGGGAAATAATGCTTTAGTTGTATCTTCTGATTAGCAAAATTTTACTTCTCTTAATTACCCAAGTGTTGTCTTTTGCCAGAAAAATGAATCTATGAGAGTACTATAATGCATGAAAGAAAAGGCTAGAAAATTTCTGGTTTTGCCACCCACGGTTGATACATACACAGTGAGATACTGCTTTTCACACAGATTTGACAAGGACCCACTACATCAAACCTGATAGGACAGCTATATTTAGGTGCACTTCTGAATGTCAATATCACATACCTCTGCCAAGATGTCCTTCTTAGGGTGGGAGAGATTTGTCTTCACTATGACTCATTTACCTTTTTCTCTTTCTTAGCATTTCTACATCTATTCTTTTGATTGGAGCTTTGGGGAAGGAAATAAACAATAACAAGAAAACAAACAAAACAACAACAAAAATCCTCCTTCTCAGACACTGTATCATAATACTTTGTGTCCTCACCATAAGCTCTCCTCCAAAGAACAATGAAATAGTGAGAATCTACAGTCTTTTCTGTTTACCTTTGTCTGGGAATTTAGTGTTACCAAAATTAGAGAATGCAGCTAGTATTTGCAGCAGCCTCTCCACATTTATTAGCGTAGTTAGTTTTAAAAAAATCAAAAGAAAAGATTAGAAAGTAAAAAGTATAGGCTAGTATGCAGACAAATTCAGATTTATATATTGGTGGAGGGAAGTAATAAGAAAGTTTGTTGCAACACTGAACAGATTTATAGCAAATGTAATTTATGAGTGTTCAGGGATTCAAAGAGGTATTGTCAACCATGTTCAGAGCAGCAATATTCATGATGTCTAGGATGTAGAAGCTATCACATATGTATGATAGATGAACAAAATGTGGCACTACATACAAAGAAAGAAAGAGGGATTCTGACATACACTACAGCTGAAAAATAAAATTAACTAGTCACAAATACTGTGTGCTTTTCCTTACAAACAAGTTAAAATTTGAGAGACAGAAAATAGAATGGCAGTTGTCAGGGACTGAGAGGAGGGAATAATGAGAGTTATTGTCTAATAAGTATAGAGTTTCACCTTTATAAAATGAGGCAGATTGTGAAGATGTATGGTGGAGATGTTCACACACGTTTAGGAATATATCAAAGTCATTGAATTGTAAACTTAAGAGCAATAAACGTGGTAACTTCAAAACGTTGAAAACTTAGTGAAAAGAATTTTTGAGTAAAAGCAAACTTTTGGGTAACAAATACATGTGTTTCTGTCCATTTAGAATTTCAGAACTAATGCATGTAGCTAAAACTGCTTCTGTGCCAATTCATTGCAATTTAATATTTGAAATTGTAAGGATATTTCAATGGACTTTCAGTTAATTCTGGGTATTTACTTTTACATAAAACTCAAGTTGTAGTCATCAGGAGGAAGCTGTGATTGCTAGTTTTTGCACACACTGTTTAATCATCCATAAACACACTTGTACCAGAAGAAGGCTTTGTTGTGCCTTAGAGCCTAATCCATAGAAGGCTTTATCAAATCCCATGGGTCTGAAGCTCGTGTCCATATCCATATCAACATCATCCACTCACTAAGGGCTGTATGTGCCCCTACACCCTCACTCATGACTTCGTTCACTCCTCACAGCACATACACCATATTACCCCAAATCCTTAGACTTTGTAGATTGTTTAGATAGATAGATAGATAGATAGATAGATAGATAGATAGATAGATAGATTGATAGATGAATGGTAGGTAGATAGATATATAGGTGGATAGATAGGTAGATATATAGATGATAGACAGATAGATAATAGTATAAAATAGGTCACATTGGCAGAGATTGTTAAGGACGTTCATCACACTTTTAAATCATTAACATATTTTTTTTTGTGTTCAACACATCTTGTGAGAAGGATCAAGTGTTAAAACTGCTCTGATGAGTATTTTATTTTTTGTCAAATATCTTCCATCTTAAGAGAAAAAAGGAGTTATCCTTTAAATAAACATATCTAAGGAAATGAGATCAGGTCGTGTGTGTGTGTGTGTGTGTGTGTGTGTGTGTGATTGTATGTATGGATCACTGCATTCTTCTAAACTGAACATTTCTTTATTACTATTTCACTTAATGGCAGTATTATTAGTACTTAGAGACTTTTCCATATTCCCAGTACAAACCACATAGTTTTTACCACTAAATGTATCCATTATCTCTATACTTGTCATGAAAGTTAGGGCTATCTTTGAACTTTATTCAAATAAAAAGATGTTATTTGTTTATAGCTGGTATTTTCTATATTATGATAATATATTTTTGCTGTTCATAATTGTATGTGTTTTGGTATTTATTTGTATAAATATTCAAATTAATGGCTCTACCTATATTTGTGTATCAATTTTCCTTTAATTCTAGCTTTTAGCAATTTTAAATAGCAAAATTGAAGTACACTGTTGTGTAGATTTTAATGAGCATATGCACATAATACCATACTTATTTCCTAGAAGCAGAATGATGGTATCATATAGTGAGCACACAATCAACTTTAGCCAATGCCAAATCCCCATATAGTATGTAGAACAGAAAAATCTGAGCATGCTTTGTCTTGAGCCACCATCCTGGTTAAATCTCTTTATTGCCTCCACTGAAGAACTGAATAACCTTCATAGAAACACTAGCCCACATTTCACACATAACAAAAGGACCCTTATTTTAGTGGTGGTTAAATGTGATTCCAAATGCTAATTCAGTGACAGAAATGGGGAGCCAATCAGAATGACAAAGCTGTTAAGTAAAAAAGGGAAGCTACTACAGTGTCAGATATAAAGTGTAATCATGGAAACCAAGCTATTACGTTCATAAATAACATGACTGAGTGAAAAGAATTTCTAAAGTGTCAATAAAAATATAATAAAAGAGCAAAAACATGATGGATGGACAGATAATTTGTCTTTCATTTTTATATATACTTTGCCTTTCCATACAAAATGACTTAATGTATTCTTATAAATACAGAATATCATAAGAAAAATGTGATCCTTGTTTTTGTGTAAGTTTTCTGTAAATGTGAAACCAGCAAGACCAAGGCAACTTCTCTAATAGAGAGTTTCCTTGGACTTACAGTTTCAGAGGGTGTATACATGTCCATCATGCTCTGGGGCATGGCAACATACGGGCAAACCTGGCACTGAAGCATTAGCTGACGGCATGTGTCTTGATTCACAAGCAAGAATAACCGAGAGAGCCTAACCAGGAATTCAGTGGCATTTTAAAACCTTGAATTTTGCCCCTAGTGATACATCTTCTCCAACAAGGCTGAACCTCCTAATCCTTTCCAAACTTTTCACAGAATTTGGGATCAAGTACTCAGATCTATGCTCCTATAGAGGCCATTTTAAATCAAATGACCATGGCTCACAGAGGTAATGATTGATAGGACTGTTGGATGCTTCTCTTCTTTAGGAGATTGCTTAGTACCTTCTTGAATCCACCAAAGCTACCACTGCTAATTATATTATAATTATTTGTCCTTTATTCACAGGTAAATGTAGTCTTTACCCTTCATCAAGGAAACTTCTCTTTGCAGCGTACAGAAATTTTTATAGCAAACTACAGTCAATCAAATTATAGAGTTGTAAAGTTATGATAGATACATCTTCAAAACAGTTCCTGAAACTAAGACTCAAGGATCATAATGGAAGAGAGTGTAAAATGATTATAAGGTCCATGAGATCCAAATGCATCTATGACTAATGTCAGAAGGTATGCCATAAAATCTCACCAGTATGATGGCTTAACAGGAGCTGAACAAAGCTGACACCAATAGACATTTTAACATGGACAGGGGAAAGCACAGGAACCCTTAACCCTATACAAAAACTACAGGCAACTAAGAATGCTGAAAGTGAGAGAAATTTTCTTCCACAGAGCAGAGCATAGCAATTGGTTATCAAGTTCCAAATAATCAGCTTTGAAAAGATACATTCAATTAACCTTATAGTAGATTGTATTTATGTATTTAGGAATATATGCATATATAAAAATGATTAATGAAAAATATCATGATTTTAATTGAACAGTAAGGTGCAGTATATGAAAAGGCATAGAATATAGAAAGGTAAAAAGAAAGTGGAGAATTTATATTATTATCTCAAAATATAAAATAAATAATTTAAGAATGAGTAAAATCAAGTGTATCTATTTCAGAATTCTTAAATACTGATTGGATCAAAGGTGAATTCATAAACAATCTCAGATAAATCAATATTTCCATATGACTCAGAGACATAAGTTGGATAGTGTTGGCTATTTCTCTGCCATTAATATAAATTGCTTATCACGTTAGAAAACCATGTGTTATAGGAGGTAAAACAGTAGTCTGGGGTATTTATGGAAAGTTTAGAGCAATAGTTAATAATATACCAATGTGCCATTGAAAAACCCAAACACAGTTCTAATTGCTATGTGATAATCTCAAGGCCACTGTAATCAGATGCAATCACTTCAAAATATTTCAGAATGTGAAATGTTGTTCTTGTTTAAAATGTCAGGTAATATTATTGCCAACATACTGAGATTTTGCAGGATAATCATCTATAACAAAATTTCCTCAGATTTAAATGTTCTGCCTCAAATGTATGCATTTTTCAACCCAGCAAAAGGAAGTTAAAGCTAAGTGAAAAGACATGAAACATTTTGGCAAAGCCCCCCGTAAAAGAATTAGTGCTTATTGCATCACTATGTCTTTTATAATTTTTGCTGAAATATTTTTGTCTAAATTATCATTTCTGCACTAAATTTTGATTAAGTGTAAAAAGGCATAAATAATTCTCTAAAGCAGTGGTGCTTAAACTCTGCATCATGGCCCTTTTAAGGGTTTATTGACACTTTCGTGGGGGTTGTATATCAGATATCCTGCATACTATATATTTACAATACAATTCATAACAGTAACAAAAATACAGTTATAAAGTAGCAATGAAATAATTTTAAAGTGGGGGTTCACCATAATATGAGGAGGTGTATGACAGGGTCACAATATTAGGAAGGTTGAAAATCACTGTTCTAAGAAATTTTTATGTCAAGATTTCAGTCATGTAAAGTGTAGAATAATATAGTGATATTCTATTTGTCTTCTAATAAATAAAGCTTGCCCGAAGATCAGAGTGCAGAGCTAAGCCACTAGAGGCCAGGAAGTGCTGGCACACACCTTTAATGCCAGGACTCAAGGATACTCTGGGCTACACAAGATTGAACCTGTCTAAAAAGAGAAATGGAACTCACACAAAGATGTTCCCAGCACTCGGGGGGTCACATGCCTTTCATCCAAGCACGAAGGGGGCTGCAGCACTGATATAGTAAGGCAGAGAGAGGTATAAGGAAGGATGAGACAAGAACATTTCATTCTGAAGTTTAGTAGAAAGCACTGCAGCCTACCCTTATACTGAGGTCAGGATGGCCCCTTTGTTTGTCTTAGCCTTCGTAGAGGTAAGAACTCTCTAGGGACTTGGCTGCTTCGCTTTTCTGATCTTCAGTTTGAACTCTGATATCTGTTCTTGGGCTTTTATTATTCAAAATGCAGGATAATCCTAACTTTTTCTTTTTAACAAAGCAAAACTTGCCACTGAGAAATTACAACTAAAGAAAAACTGTTGAAACAAGCTTAGCTATTCAGATGAAGAACTCAGAGCAGTTAAGGAGTTTTCATTCCTACTGCTTTTGTTAAAATATAAGTGGTGCAAGGTTTTTTTTTTCCCACTGGTAATCAATGAAGAATTTATGGACATGCCAATTTTCAGTGTCACGATGTAGGAGGAGCTGTCTCCTGTAGTATGTTGCACTAAAGACATCACTATGGGTAAAGAGTCATCACTGTGATTCCAGGAATTGCTTTTTCCATCACTGGCTAAGGGAATTAGGTAATCTAAGAAGGTAGTTTAGGAACTTAATGGTGGCAACGCAGACTGTTGCCTGTGATGGAAATGGAAACAGACTGAGTAATGATGGGATTTAGTGATTTAGCTTGAAATAACACATATCAAAGTATAGACACTGTTTTCATAGGGGAAATAGCATTCAATGAAAATAGCAGAGATTAGTTACACGGTTTGGTTTCTAAACATTTTAATAGAGACTCTTTTGCTAAAGTCAACACATTATCATTATGCCATCAGTGAGTGTCAGCGAAACACCAGGAGGTCTTATCTTCTCAAGACATTATGGTTTCAGGGATTAGTTTTTAATGTCCTAATTGCAGTGTAATTCAAATATTTATTTTCCAAGTGTCAATCAATGTGCTATTAAGATGAATTGTCTTTAGGTCACATAAGATAGAGATGAGAGTCAAAATATGTTAGCAACACAGACAGACACATGTTAATTTTATATTTATGTATATATATATATATATTAAAAATGTATGTTACATAGACACAAAATTGCTGACGTAACAACTGATTGACCAAAACATTTGGAGTCATTTTAGTAGAAATTCTATCTTTCTGTTGACCTGTCTTTTGTTCTCTCCACTGTAAATAAACACATCTATTTCAAAGATCTTATACCAAATATACCTGCAGATTCTCATGCTTATCCCTTATGACCTGCCCAGTTTATTTTTCTGTCCCCACAGCCACATCACTACTTAAAACCAACAAGATTGCTTTTCAAAATTACTGCAGTAATTTCATAACAGACCTCAGAATAATGGTGTTCCTCCATTTTATTTATTACTCAAACAGATATATTTTTAAAAGAACAGTTGTAAATATGCTTCAAATATTGCTTTTTTAAAGTACACATTTCATTATTTACACAATTCATGAAAACATGCTATGCAATCATTTAGGTTTGTCCTCACTCTAATGTGTCTTCACACTGCCTCTCTTCTCATCACTGAGTTTAATAGTCATTTACTTCAGTTTTCCCAAATGCTGGGACATCTCATGTGTAAGAGCAACATCTTATGTAGTCAGTATCCTAGCACAGACAGATAGACACTGTATCAATAAATTCATGAATTTGTAAATGACCCAAAACAACAACACTCATAAATGACATGCATATTATGACTATAGAAAAATACTATCAACAGGTGTTTGGAAAATGCTAGAACAGGAATTGTCATAATAGACCTTCATTGAAAATGGTGATAATCTTATTTAATTTTATAAATATTTAATCATTATAGTTTTAATTTTCAGAAAACATGAAGTTTTGCATCTGTAATTTATTTGCATTGAAAGTATAATCTGCTGATAAAGGATAAAGCCTATACATTTCTTCCTAGAGATATTTTAATTAATGAAGACATTTTTAAATATGAATGATAAAAAATATTAATTTAAGCCTGTGTCAATCACTTCACTATGTTATTTCAGAGAAAAAATGAAATATTTATATTTGGACAATTTAATAGATAAATCAATTATAACAATAGAGTATATTGACATTTTATTAATTGATGATTAAAAAAGAAACAATTGCAGAAATTTTGTAGTGCTCAGGGAAAGAAATGGATAAAAGTGAGATGCATCCAGAAATGCAAAGAGAAGCATTTTGGCCAGTAAGACAGAAAAACTTATATGGAAAAGCAGAAACATCACATGTGTATGGAAATAGTATGTTGTAATTTTGGGACAGTCATCCATAAGAGGTCAAAGTCTCAGATTTACTGAGACTATGCATATAAGTTGAAAGGAATAATATGGAGAATTAAAATTACAAAGTGATTTTTATATGTCATAACTCAAGGCAAGGAAGCTGTCTTCTGAACTATGCAATTCCAGTCTGAAAGAGACATTAAAATTACCAGATAAATATTTTCAAAATGGTTTAGTATGTAAGATGGGAAGAAAGTCTAATAAAAAGCAGACGAGGAACCATGTCATTAGATATCGCTTCCCACCTCCCCCACTTTTACCTCTCTCTTTCTCCACAAATAATATATACATATTTATGTATATATACAAATATATGTATGTATATGTATGTATGTATGTATATACACACACACGTGCACGAATGCACACACACACACACACACACACACACACACACACACACACACACACATACAGAAAATATCTGTTTAGTACATAGTGCCAGGGAATATTTTAAACATTAGCTTTCTTTTGGTATAGTGGAAAAAAAGTATTACTGACCCAACTTCTACTCAAATTACTAAAGCAAGTATACTTTATGAAATATTTAAAATGAAAGGCTTTCCTTCAGTCTCAATCCACAGATGGGATGAGATCTAATAAATTTATTGACTTGGTCTGCAATTCAGTGTTTCAGTTTTTATAGTGAAGACACCTGTGCTTGTCAGTATTGAGGCATCTGTACTGGCCTGCCCTTGGGGTCCTGACAGGATCAGGATGTGTCCTCAGCTAGGGCCACTAGGAGCACCTTCTGTGCACCTTTGTTACCTTCCCTTTTAAAAGGTGGGCCTTGCCCACTTCCCATCTCACTCTGCCTCTCTCTCTCTCTCTCTGCCTCTCTCTTCTCTTCTGGAGTTTCTCTCCCCAGAGACCGGTCTCCCCTCTCCCTTAACTTCCCCCAATGGAAAACATCTCCACCTGAGCTCTATCAAATGGCACCTTCACTCACAGACTGATTTAAAAAAAAATTTACAACAGTGCTTGCAAATTAAATTTGATTATTAAGTGGTTTATTATTTCAATACATTCCTAATACATCACAAGTAATGGTGTTGGTTTTGAAACATTTGATATTTGTTGAATGCACAAACATAATGTAAGCAATAACATTAAAAAATATGTGTAATGAAAAGTAAGAATATAATAACTCTTAAACAAGATTTCCATAATGAAAAGCATTCTTTGCAAACTTTCTCTTTTCTTTCTTATTTTTGTTTACATTTCTAATTCTTGGCTCTTACAACTCTAAATTTTTCTTCTTAATCTTTTCAGTAGTTTTTCTTCATATTAATAAATATAACAATCATATCATGTGCTACTATATCATATCTCTGTGACTTATCAACTCATACTTTTTTAAACTAGTAATAACTGATTTGTCTACTGTTGTAAAGGAGTGATTGTAGTACCCTAAACAAGAACTCAATTGATTAATTAAGCGTTTTCCGAGAAATTTTGAGTATATCATATGACATTTTACATAATAATACTGTGTGCCCCAAAAGTCACTGAAATGCATGCTCCCCAAAAACATTAGTTCACCTAGAAACTAGAAAGTCAAGGTTACATATCTTAATTACTGCATTTTAAAAATTAAGTTGCAAACATAATTAGCTATACATCAGTATTGACTCTTTGTTTATAGTACAAAGATCTACTCAGAATATTACAGGTAAAATATTTAAACAAATCTATGCTAGAATTTATAATATAAAAACATCGTATTTTAAATATTCGGGCATTTTTTGCTTATTCTTGTCCGTGGTTTATGTTTGAATTGATATTTAATAATATTTTCTTCTTTTTATTGTATATTGATGCCTAGGATGATGCTCTAATGAATGTTCATTAATTTAAGCATCTAATGCATTCTAAAATACATTAGCATATAATAAGAATGTATGAATATGTTGATCAACCAAGTGTTTGCCATCAGTTGTGAGTAAGTGATAGAATTCCAGCTCATCCGCCATTTAAATAAGAGAATAAACATTGAAATTTTTAAAAAATGTAATCAAATAGGCACATGGTAGAAACTTTCCTATAACAAAATATAGATAAAAATCGTCAGAGTTTCTAAAGAGTTAAAGAACCCATTATTAGACACAAGGTTGTCATCATAAGATGTGATAAGATAAGGAAAGAGACTTCAGAATATTGGTTATTACATATAAAACATACTTTATTGACATTATACTATGATGCATAGCATCTCCAAAGAGTGCTCCTCATTATCAACACAAAGTTAAATGTGATTTTAGAAACTAAAATCAACATGATGCATTAAGATACTTGAATCAATACTAGAAAATGAACCTGTGAATTTCTACCTCAAAAATATGTCTTTGATTTCCACTGGAGAAAGGAATTCCTTTTTCAGCACACTCCAAATGGTATAATGAAGATATAAAAATCTACAAAGAAGAATAAAGGTGCTGTTTACTTGACTACATTGCATAGTTCATAGTTATTATGAACAGAAAGAAACGAATTCTGTTAGGCTGTAATGGCATGCAATTGCCTTGGAGACGCACTTTCCCTTCAGCATATATAAGATTTATTTATTTCCATTGTTCTTTTGACATATGAAAACATACTTATTAATATGATGTAAAGGCAATTTCTAACTCAGGAGCTTAGCATTTTCAGTTACAACAAATCTGATAGAATGTTATATGGTCAAAGGTAAGTTCTTTATCCTACCAAATCTTGGATTTTGAATTCTTAAAGTAATATATAGATGTTATGTATAGAACTGCTGAGATAATTTAGATACATTGATAAATCATGTTTCATGTATTAATATTACTTTGTATTTGTCAGAATTCTGTTTTTAAGAACAAATATGAAGAAATTTCTCTTTATTAATGTTAATTCTTCTTCTCTTATTATTTTTCATTTCTGAAGAGCTTTCCCAGATATGCATAGTGGGTAAGTAATTTTTAAAGTATTAAAATACACATACCATTTTCCATAAGGTTATTTTATTATTTATTATGCTTTCAAGTTTTTCTCAAACTGTAAATGCTTTACTGCATCAACAAATTCAGTTAATTTTTGTTACTGACACTTTATTCTGTTTTTCATGGGGAAAACATCATCCTTACACCCTTTGTCTTTATTACTCATTTATAGAAATAATTATATTTAACTTAAACTGAAAGAATATTAATAATTATTTTTACAGTTTTAATGTACATGAAGTAATATAGTTGTTCTTGATTCTAAGATATGTCTGCACCTGTGTAGCTATGTGGTTATCATAAGGAACTGGGTTTCATGAAAAACAAATTGAGCATGGACCTCTGTTTTGTATGTGATGTTTTTACTAGCACTCTTGGTCACAATGCTAGTACCACCCAGGATAAAGTTAACCAAAGATCAACCAGTCTGTAATAAACAGCAAGGAGCAACAGTGACATTAATCTTAACAATAAAATTTTTTGAATCAATGTATAAAAATTAAAATTTCAGCACATAATCAATATACAATATTAACAATGTATTTTCCATTTAGAAAATAATCTTCCAAAAATATTTTAATTTACAATATATCTCAACTCATATCACTTCAACTAAAATTGCTCAAAATCCACATATAACTGGTGACTTCCATACTAGATAGACAGCAAGGTGCTAGAATCAAAGAGATGTTAACCCAAATTTTTGTAACCATAATGATAAAATATGTTTTAAAGAATATAACAATATCAGCACTGTATAAGAATTAATTCTACATTGGGCAAGCTCATATCAGCTGTTGACTTGCTAAGGCCATTGGCTCTGAATGAAGGCCTTTCCCTCCTCTGGTGGTTTTAATTCTAGTTTTTAATTTCTAGATGGGGAAACTGTTACCTTCATGCCTTCCTCTTCTCTTTTAATCTTTTCATGTACAAGTGAGTATGTGCTGTTACCTACTCCGGTGATTTTGATTGTAATTTACGTTTGCAGTTGAACATGTTGAATCATTTTCAGGACAGTCATTGCAACAGGTTTCCTTTTGGGCGACCAACTAGCTCCCAAATCATGACACAGAGGCTTATTATTAGTTATAAATGTTCAGCTTTATTTTATGCTTGTCCTACTAGCTCTTATAACTTAAATTATCTTGCTTCTTTCTTTGGTGATATTTACCTTCCTTTCTTTCCTTCTCTATATCTTAATTTCCTCCTGTCTCCATGTCTGACTGACTGGTGGCTCCATGGTTTCTGGCCCCAGGTGTGTCCCTCTCTTTCTCCCTTATCCTCTTCTTCTTCTCTCATCTCTTGAGACTAGATTTTTCTTCCTGCTTATTCTTTCTGCCAACCAGTCATACCTATCCCTTGTCTGCCTATGTAGTGGCTGTTCATCTTTTTATTAGACCAATCAGGTACTGATGGGGATCCTCCTTTACAGAGTTTTCTATTACATGGCAACAAGCTAAGGAGATTATAAAGAGATATCCTGCTTGTTCTTTCTATAACCAAATACTGTTATCTACAAGGAGTAACCCTGTAGCTGAAATGGTGCATTTTCTTACAATGTTCTGGCCAAAACTCTAAATAATATCTTCAGAAAAACCATATGAAATACTCAGAGACTGTTTGCAATTATATCATACAGTAATCTTGAAACTTAAAAATCATTTTAGTTATACAGGATCCTATAAAAAGAAAACCAGCCCCATGACATGTGGAAGTAATTTTAGAAGATGACGTGTCCTCTCCCAACAAAGATTGTGCTCAGGGTTAAGGACAGCATTTAGGGGTTGATTATAATTGGTATAGTATTGGGGATAAGGGTGGAAATTTTGTAGACTCTTAAAATTTAAGGATCTCTTAAAAAAGGGGAAACTGAATGGCATAACAGGTAGATTAGTGTGAGCTTACTCACACTAATAATAATAATAGTGAGTAATAGAGTGAAGACTTGTGAGCTATTATTTATAGGCAATTTACATTGGCATATTTTCTTGTATATTGATAAAAATTCAAATTTTATTTGGTATATTGAATATGTTCCTTTTTCTGTTTACAAAATTTGTACACCTATGCAAAGTTATTTTGTCATATTGTAAGCATGTATGTTTCTACCTCTGTTTAAGACATTCTGTAGATTTATACAATTTTAGCATATATTTATTATATTGCATTATACATTTCTACCTCTGATATAGATACTAATTGTTTACAATTTGTGGTCATTGTTGTCATTTGCTGCACAGTTGTTTAAAGATTGTTTTATATGCTAGTATGAGGCTTTACTCTTTAAGCTATATAAATATTAAGTATTACAATTCAATAGTCATACATGTTTGTTGTACTTATAATTAGCCTAATCAGTTTCTTTAAATACATAGATATTGTATTTTGCATACATAGGTAATCTTCAACACTTCAAAGAACTGTAGAACATGGCATTTAAATAACCTTGGGTTCAGCTGATGTGAGACACAATTGCTCCTAGTAGCACTGATTTATTATAAAGAGAATGTTGAACACCAAAGACAGTCTACTTGGAGCACGGCCTTTGGGCAAAGAACTGCCCATGCCTCAACCACTGACAAAGTTCACAGTGTCTGGACTGATAAAGGAGAATACAAGAAGAAAGACTGCCAAACCTTGCCAAGACAGGGTAAAACGGTTTTGAAAATCTTACTGCCTCTAAAATAGTCTATCAGTCACTCTAGCCTTAGCCAAAGTTGGTTGCTCCAACATTGCAAATGAGACTGGATGATTGCTCAGGCAGCCAGTTGTCTCTGTCATCTATTGCATATTTTGAAAGCTGATTGATTGCACTTCCTGCCTACTCAATAATATTATCTCCTTTCTTAGGCCTTCGATGTGGTTGATGATTTGATAGTTGTAGTTTCTTTCCTCTTATGATCTAGCCAAGCCATTTCTAATACAAGACTTAGATTCCTTATGACAAAATAATTATTAAAACACTTAGCATATTGTTTATACTGGTTGTAATTCTAATTTTTATACTTCATATTTGTTCTTATTGTATTTGGTTTTGCATTAGGTTTGGAACTCTCTTATTTAGACAACAGGGGGTGGTGATGGGGAGCCTCCTTTATCCAATGGCCTTTGAGAGGCTGGACCAGGTGGGACATGGTTTTGGGTACCAAAGGGCCCATGGGAGCACCCACTCACCACACCTGGATGTTGGACCCCATTCCAGTTTCCTCATTGTGATCAATGAGTTTCCCTTTCAATAAAGAAAAACCTTAGTATACCCAAATTGGAGCTAGTGTGGGATTATTTGATTCACATTACCCTTATCTTACACATTTCACTTCATGGTACCTTAGGCAAGCAAAGGGAGACAACAACATATCTTTATATAATTAAACAAATGCAACATAAACAAATGTAACAATTCTTTACATTGTTAACAAAGATATCATAAACAAACATAACACACATTCACATAGTTAAAGAAATATTTTGCAGCCGGGCGGTGGTGGCGCACGCCTTTAATCCCAGCACTCGGGAGGCAGAGGCAGGCGGATCTTTTTGAGTTCGAGGCCAGGCTGGTCTACAAGAGCTAGTTCCAGGACAGGCTCCAAAGCTACAGAGAAACCCTGTCTCGAAAAACCAAAAAAAAAAGGAAATATTTTGCAATATAGACAATTGTAAGACCTCTTTATATAGTTAAATAATATTCCACATCATCTCTTCACTATTCTTCCTAAGAAATATTAGTGTTCAACCCTTTCTACTCTAATTTATCTATATCCTGTATGAATAATTTAGCTGCTTCTATGCAAATCCTATGTGGTCATAAATCAACACGGACATTTTCCTTTTCAGAACATGAGTGAAGTCTCCCATCTTCAATTTATTCAGAAAGTATCATACAATGCTTGATAGAAGTTTGACTTTGGTGACTGTTCATGTTTTCTATCTCTCTTTCCTTAGGTTTAACAAGCTGTGTGAGTGTAGGTAGGGATTATGAAAGATCTTAAAATCAACTTTTCAAAGGCTCGAAAAAGATAAAACCCTAAGCATTTCTAAATGTCTACAGTACAAAAGTTGGTGATCTTCAATTCAGCAGATTTGCTCATTACACATTTTGTGAATTTCTGTCATTACAATTCGGTAAATGGTAAATGAAAACTAAAATAGCATATTTTTAAAAATAATAACACCCTTAGTATATATGCTGGCTGAAAAAAAAATAACACCCTATCTTGAAACTTTAAATGGTAATGATATCTGCACTTTGATTTCAAATGGATGTTACACGATTTTTTTCAGTTCTTTTTAAAATTTCTACCTTATTTCTGGTTTGGTGAACACAATTTTAGTAAAAATAAATAGATTGCACAAGTGCAAGTGAGTGTGAATGTTAAAGAAATAAGCTTAAAAGCTACTTTTTGAAAAGTGGTATTTTTGATCTATTCATAAATAAATCGTTACTTCTATTAATTTGATCAGGAATTTTATTTTGCTAAGAAATATAATAAAGTATACACAAGAAATATCTAAAATAAACTCTGTTCAATATATAAATTTATCTATTATTTACAAATAACTTTCATCATTTTCGTTCCTTTTACTTCTTACCCCCAACTTACTAATGTTTCTTCTTATTCCCAAAACTTAAAGAATAAGGGGTTATTCTTAATTATATAAGTATTGAATAATAAAAGTAAGTAATCACAATTATTTGGGAAAATCACTTAGATGGAAATAATTAATAAAAAAGATGCCATGGAGTTGACAGAGAGGTTTTTGAAGGAGGGAAAATAAGGGGCAAATGTTGTAATAATATTACAATCTTAAAAAAGTGATAGTTAAGCAACATAAATTCTGAGTAAATGTTAAATCTATTTTCAATGTTATCATGAAATTTTATCCAATTAAGTTTCTCTGGCAGTGTTTTTGTCAATTTTGCAACTCTTCAACCTTTTCAGAGCAACAATTTGCAACACTAGACAATTTTTGAAGTCTGAAGGAACAGAATATTTATTTGCATAAAGATATTCCCAAGAGACTAATTTCCCAAGAGAGATTTCAACCACAGAAGGTAGCTATACTTGACCAGCTGTTCTATGCCATGGAGCAAGAAAAGATCTGAAAATAGAAAATATGTGTTTGGGGCAAGATGCTTGTGCTGCACCCCTCATTTGGTTGTGTGGTAGGGACATATGGAAGGGAGAATTAAATGGAATGGAATTTTACTTTAATGAATACAATGAATATGTTTATATAAGCTAAAGTTTTCCAATGTCAGGGTATGAGTAATGCTGATGGAAGGCTTGTTTGTGTCTACAAATGACATTGCTGGAATTTTTCAAGGCCATTTTATTATATAAAAAACGTTATTCCTTACAGGAGAAAATCATAATTTGTAAGAAAAGAGAGTGCACTAAAAAATTATATTTTTGTGTGCTAAACAGATTTTAGTTTCTACTACAAATTTATGATGTATCTTAAAATTTACCAGAAAAAAAATTGAAGCACATTTCTCTTAAACAATGAACATAAATTTTAAGCAGCTGTGTTTCCCATTTTCAGTTTGGCTTACATTCTGTCTAGTAATTATGGTCTACATGTTTACTTTCTTTACTAAGAATGTAATGTTTAATTTTATTATATAAGTAAGGCAAATTTAAATTTAAATGATGCAAGCCTGAGTTATTTGAGGAATTAGCAGAAATTCAGCCGTGTCCTAAATGTGAATCATATTTGACATTCAGAAGAAAACAAACAATATTTAAAATATATATAGATATACAGTTATAGAGGAACTTATTATTACCAACTTTCTAAGCTGGTGAAAAGCATTCTGAGAGATAACCTCTCATCAGGGAAGTGTCCTGTTTTTCATTAGAGGTTATTACAAAGAACTCAACAGATGAAAGTGTAGAAAATAAGTAGCTATGAAATATCCATCCCCAAATGGCACATCTACAATACACCCTATCCCCTGTTAAATCCCAGTAAACTTGGAAGTTGGGAAAGGGACATGATAACAATGCAAGGACTAGAAGAACTTCTGTGAAATACTGTATTCTTTGTATAACAGTATACACTTATAAACTCCCAACAGCTCTGGCTGTCTGTATAATACCATACAAAATAAAGTGAGTTATATTACCAGTACAGAATGTTCAAAGAACTGAGAAGGTCTCACATCAATCTGGGAAGTTTCGGGCAGTTGACAGCTGCTAGGAGAGGTGGCATCTTTTTTCACCAGGAACACATACTTCAGTGCTTATCATATGTGTGTATATGGGAAATACTAATTGGACTAAGACAGCTATATGCATTTACATAAGACAAAACAGAAAACACAGCTTTGAGGGGTGATTGGGAATGAATCACAGGAGGAGTTAAAGGGTGAATAAGGGTAGGTGTGATTACAATGCACTGTACTTATAGAATGTTCAAGAATAAAAATAGATAATTATAGTGTGCAAGTATGAATTGACATAGCTGAATTAATTATCTCTAATAGATAGAAATATGTTAGAAAAACTTGAAGAAACTTAAGACTAGGTATTTTCATAAACATTTTGTTTCATGAACATAACAATAGCTCAGGGAACCTGTAAGCCATTCTAATCTGTGAAGCAAAAAGGCCAATTGCACATTTGCTTCTCCATACTTTTCTGGAAATTCTATCCCCCAGTCACACCACCAGCTTTATTAAAATACCACTAGCACTGTTTCCTTCTTCTCTCTCCCCCATCTCCAGTAGATCACAGCAGATCTTCTTCAGCCTTTTCCCCACTCATCCTGTTATCTCAAGCCCTAACTCCAGCAGACATTACCTGAGAGCCTGGCAGAAAAGCCTTCCAGGAAATCAAGTGGTAAGCAAGCTTCATATATTCATGTTCCATCCACTCTTTCAAATTCAGTCTCCCATTCCCATACCCACCTTTGTAGCAGATTATCTGTTCTGGCCTTTCTTCACTATCTGTCCCCATATCCAGGGGACTAAAGAGATCCTAGCAGAGCACTTTGATTTTCCTCCCATCTGGGGGAGCACTCACACCCTTTCTAAGCCCATCCCCATTACTTATGATCAGCTCCCAATATCTAGAAACCATTTTACCTTGAAGCCCTGAGGCAACATTTGGTAGGATCCCAGAAGAATTTCCTACAAGGCAACATACAGCCACTACACCCTCCTGAAACCTGGGAAAAGCAAAAGCAAACAAAGAACAAAACAATAACCTAATATAGAAAAAAAAACCAAAATACATCACCATGTAAAATTTCAATCATCCCAAGTCCAGATTCCTAGAAATAAGTACAAAAGCAAAGTCAGTAACAGCCAGAAATGTGTATATAGACACTATAAAGTAGTCTCACACTAATTCAGAATTGCGTATAATAAAAGGCTCTTTATTCATGACTAGACTCACAGATCATACTCCTCTACACAAACGGAGAACAGAAACCAAATACAGCAACCAAGAGAAAGAGACCACCTAATAAATTGACAGAATAATGATCGAAAATTTCATAAAAAATTACATCAATAGCAAAAGTTTAAAGAAAGAATTTTCTATCACATGGCAACAAGGATTTATAACAAGGATTATAAAGAGATATCCTACTTGCTTTTTCTATAACCAAATACTGCTACCTGCAAGGACTAACCCAAAGGTTATTCAAAGGAATGAAATCTGGAAGATGGATGTGTTCCACTTTGCAAAATTTGGAAAATTAAAATATGTACACGACACCATTGACACTTATTCAGGTTTTCAGTGGGCAACTGCATTAAGCTCAGAAAAGGTTAATTCAGTAATCACACATTTATTAGAAGTTATGGCCATCATGGGTATACTTGCACAAATAAAGACAGATAATGGTCCAGCATATGTCTCTAAGGAAATGAAACAGTTTTCTGCTTATTATAATAGTAAGCATATTACAGGAATACCAAACAATCCTACACATCAGGTACTTAGAGAAAGATCAAATAGAACTATAAAGGATATGTTAAACAAACATAAAGTGGTGGAAAATACCCCCAGAAATAGTTTACATAATGCACTATTAATCTTGAATTTTCTTAATGCTATTGAGAACAGGACAACAGAAGCAGAGAGATATTGGATAATAGAAACGTCTCCTGAATTAAATCAGCCGGTTTATTTCAAGGATGTGTTGACCTCACAATGGAAGCCAGGAGATGTGCTACATTGACGAAGGGGTTTTGCTAGGTTTCCACAGGGGAACAAAAACTATGGATACTTCAAAATTAATAAAGATTAAGTTTGAAAAGGAGAAACCTCTTGAAAAAGAGAAATGACAGCTCATCCACAATGGTGACAACCATATAGGTGGTAAGGAAAGCCTATAGGGTTGGGGCAGGATTCTCTTCTTGTCTTTGCAGGAAAAGACTCATCTTCAAAAATTGAGAGACCCTGGATGTTTGGACACTGACAGAAGGAAAATTAATTATCCACTAATGATTATTGAGAAAAAGGAATCTGATTTATAAGATCAGGTAATTGATACACACACACACACAGAGACACACACACACATATATATATACATATATACATGTACATATATATGTATGAATATATAGAGCTGGCTTTGGAGTTGGACACTGGCTCTGTCTCTCTCTAAATCCAAGTATGTAATTAAAATAAAAATTCAGAGTTTCTGTCTCATGTCTGGAGCCATGATATGGGACAGAAAGAAAAAAGAATTTAGAAAAAAATTTACTTTTCTTCATATCTATTTTTGTCTCTATTATACCATTTCATTGAATATATATGTCTGTATATGTCTATATAAATAATGTTTAAGTTTTCCCCAATGAAGAATGAATTTTCTTGCAGTAATCTTGAAATTTCAAGAAAGAAGATGGGGCCCCAGAACAACAACTCCACCTGGTTGATATGATGCCATGATGCTGATAGTGCTATTATAAGACCTGTTTTTCATACCAGCTGCTCAAGATGGTTCCAACTTGGTTAGCTGAAATGGTGCACTTTTTTTTTTACAACATTCTGGCCAGACCTCCAAATAGGAGTCTCAGAAAAACCCTACCGAATACCCAGAATATTTTCAATTATACCAGACAGTAATCTTGGAACTTAACTATCATTTTGCTTTCACAGGATCCCATAGAAAGAACATTACTCCCAAGACAGCTGGAAATAATTCTAGAAGATGACATCCCCTCTCCCAACAAAGTTTGTCCTCAGGGTTAGGGACATCATTGAGGGGTTGATAATAATTGGTATAGGGTTTGGGGTTGGGGGAATTTTGTAGGGATCTCTCTGAAAAAAAAGAAAAAAATTGTATGGGATAATAGATTAGTGTGAGTTTACTCACACTAATAATCATTGTGAGTAATAGAGTAAATACTGATGGACTATTACTTATAGGTAATTTACATTGGTATAGATTCTTGCATATTGATAAAAACTTATATTGAATATGTTCCTATGTTTGTCCACCATATTTGTATCCCTAGCAAAGTTATCTGGCTATATTGTATGCATGCATGCTTCTACCTCTGTTTAAATCATTTTTGTATATTGATTCAACTTTAGGATATATTTATCATATTGCTATATATATTTCTACCTCTGATAAAGATACTTATACATTGTTTACATTTTGAGGTCATTGTCCTCATTTGCTGCACAGTTCTTTATTGTTTAATATTCTAATATGAATTCTTAGTCTTTAAGTTATATAGGTATTAAGGATTATAGATCAATAGTCATCTATGTTTGTAATACTTACCATTAGACTAAGCAGGTTCTTTAGATACATAGAAATTGTATTCTGCATAGATAGGTAATCTTCAACCACTTGAAAGAGCTATAGAATACGGCATTTAAATAACTTAGGCTTCTGTTGAACTGAGACAGGATTGCTTCTGGCTGCACTGATCCATTCCTGATAGAATGTTGAGCACTAAAGACACTCCACTTGGAACTTGTTTTCTTCTTGGCAAAACTGCCCATTCCTCAACCACTGACAAGGTACATGGTATTCAGAAATGGATAGGCAGGATGGTCATATCTTTCCAAGACAGGGTAAGACGATTTTGAAAAATTTCCTGCCTCTGAAAATAGTCTGTCAGTTACTCTAGGCCTTAGCCAAAGTTGGTTGCTTCAACATTGCAAATGAGATTTTGGGTGATTGCCCAGGCAGCCAGTTGTCTCTTTCATTTTTTTGCACATTTTGGAAGTTGCTTGAATGTACTTCCTGCTTACTAAAGCAATATTATTTCCCTTCTCAGGTTTTTGATAGGGTTGAAGAATAGATAGTTGCAGTTACTTTCCTCCCATGACTTGTCCAAGTTATTTATTATACAAGACTTAAGCTCATTAGGATAGGATAATTATTGAATATATTTATTCTTATTGTATATAATTTTGTATTAGGTTTAGAACTCTCTTATTTAAACAAAAGGAGGAGGTGCTATAGAAAATCATACAGCCAATAGCCATTAAGTTAACCACCCATTGGGGTGTGGCCTCTTATACTATTTATGCCAGTGTAAAGCATGTGTCTGGCCTCCTTTCTGGCTGCAAGACTTGGTTTCTGTTTTCTGTTCTAGCAGAGGACTCTAATTTGTGAGTCTATGCCTAAATAAATAACCGTCTATTATCTCAATTCTGAGCTAGTGTGGGATTTCTTTAAGTGTCTTTCGTCAAACAAATACAGGGGAACTCCAAGGGCTAGTTGATTATTTATCATGGTGAACATCGAGTTTTTATTTGACCAGTTTTTTGAAAGCCTGATTTTTCTCTTCTGTTAAAGGCTAATGTTTAACACATATTCATTTCTCAGTTAACCATTTTAAAAGTATGACCATTGATACCTCTGAAGATTTGCTAGTTGTTTTGTGTTCTTCTACATCCTGAATGCATGGTGACCTTTCTTATTAATAGTACCTTATAATAACCTTCCCATAAACATTAATTTCAGGGACTGTAGAAATATTACTCTGGGTAGTTCATTGCTGCAGCAATCATAACCCCATAAATTCACTGTAATATTAACCACATATGGCCTCAGCCTTCCTCTCCATCCTTCTAGCCCTATGTATTTGACTCATCCCATGCTTTGTTTCACTTAAGATAGGTTTCTAATTCTTAGGAATTGTGCATTACCTCTTGAAGAGGCCAAATTAGAGTCTAAGTTTCTGGAGTAATGATAGTCACATCTACACCTGTGTCTAGTAATCCCTCAATTACAATGCTGTATGCACATACTCTTAGTTTGGTATTTGATCATTTATAGAAGTTTGCCAAAATATAGACTATTTCCTATGGGAATTTTTGATTCATCCTCCATGTTTATTCCATCATCTAAAACAATATGTTTTCTTGCAGCAGGCACTGGAATTTTTAATTTTCCTGGTGAGATGTGTTTTCCACAGTGACTGGGAATGACTGGACCACAGTTGACCTGGGCACCCGCATGATGCCCCCCAAAGACTTTCCTGATGGTATTGGGTTGCCTTGCTTGACTTTTGTTTATCTACATTCATTGATTCAATGTCAGCCTTTGCCAAACTTCTACTTAATCCAGAAGGATAAGACCATCTTTTTTTTTTTTATTATTCTTAGAGGAGACATTTCTTGTCTATAATTCCTTCTCAGATGTTCTATTCTACCACAATTAAAACATTTGACATTTTGATGACTCTCAAACCTTTGGAAATTACTTTTTCTACACAAACTCAATGTTACAGTCAAATGTATCAATGTAGTTTGTCTATGGAACACATTCATTCATTGGTCCTGATCTAACCTTTAAAGGCCCAAGTATCTTCTCTCATTCGAAGTTGGCATTTTCAAAAGCCAATTCAATAAGTAGTCATCTAGTTTCTGGGGCTTTTGTTCCTATTTGTTCAGCCTTAGTTAATCTTTGTAAAAAAGTCACTAAAGAATTTTCTTTGAACTTGTTTAACCCTAGTATATGATTCAATTCTTCTTCCTGATTCTTGAATCCTGTTCCAAGCATCTAAGCCTGCTCTGTGGTATAGGGACAATGTGTGTTCATGATAAAGAGCTTGATACTGTAGGTCAGCATAAGTGCCCTCACCAAGAATTTGATCTTGGGAAATCTCAAGTCCTTTTGCTTTTTCCTGTTGTTCTAAAATTTTTGCTTCTTCTTGCTAATAGGATTTCTACAGTAGTTATGGCCTATCTCTCAGGACCACTGAAACTAATTGAAGCCAATCATATGGTTTCACCTTATTGCTAGAAGCCCATGTCTTTACCATCTTCCTAGCAAATGGTGAATGTAAGCCATAAAATACTACTGCTTGCTTCATTTCTTTTAGAGCAATCATACCTATAGGTTTCCATTTACATTCTTTGGATGCTTTGGGTCTTTGGTACTTGCTGGGTTTTCAGAGTTGATTATGAGGTAAGTAGCTAAAACTCTTGGTAACTCATCTCTGATTCTGACAAGTCCTGGTGATGTTAAATTCTTTCCTTGTACCTTCTTTCTCTACTCATCAGTTCTGATAATTTTCTCAAGTGTTTCAATCTTTTTTCCAACTCTCTTTTATAAAGCCTGAATCTCTTGACCTGTGACTAGTGATTTCATTGATTTGCGTAAGCTTTGGTCCTCATTCTGCACATAGTATAAGCAAAAGGATTATTAAATTCCTGGATGGTGATATTATCTGCAATTATATAACTTTCAATTTTATTGATTTATTTATTAATCAAATAAAATTACCTTCGTTATGAGATTTCAGTAAATTGTTGCAGTTTTAATAATCTTTATTGGCCAGCAGGTGTTTTGTTTCAGCTGTGTGGTGGAGAGACATAACCTACAGTGGCATGGACAGTCCCTCTTGGTTCTGCATTGGGTGCCTGCTTCAGAAATATGCTTTGCTTGACAAATTAAGAACAATTAAATTGATTCTTTACACAGAGAGAGTTTTTTGGTTGCCAGAATACTAAGGATCCCAGAGCACATAAGCTGGGGGGGGGAGGAAGATTCACATGTCATCACACACCAGGGAAAGTATCAGAGTGGGAAAAGTGTCCATGAACCCATGAAATTGCCAAGTTGCCATAGCTCCACTATGGTGGAGTTTGTGGAAAATACCACTTAGTAGGTGAAATCAAGCCAGGTGGGTAGGGGTGGCAGACATTCTGGCCCATGAACCTTTGGGCCATTGACTTTTTGAGTTGGTCCTGGTGGAAACAGGATTCACATGGGTGATGGATGTAGATGGACACTATAAAGTAGTCCCATACTAGCTCAGAATTAAGCATAATAAATGGATCTTTACTTAGGAGTAGACTCACTGATCACAGTCCTATGCACAAGTGGGAAACAGGAACCAAATCCAGAAGTCGAGAGATAGAGACTGTGTAAGCTTTAGGTCTAGATTTATAGTACAAGAGACCATGCCCAAGTTGGGTGGTATCTTAAGACAATTGACTGTAAGACTTTCAACAGCAAATATATATTCACTAGAGCTCAGCAACTCAACCACAATAGTCCCTGAGGATTTCAATGTAGCTGAAGCACAATCAGAGACTTTGAAATAAACCTTATAAATATCATGGCAGTATAGCAAGAGAAAATTAATAAAATCCTCAAAGAAATCTATGAAAACACAAACAAGCAGTGGAAGACAAAGAATAAAACCATTCAAGAACTGAGAGTATAAATAGGCTCAGTAAAAACACACAAACTTAGGGAAATCTGGCAATAAAAAAATGAGAACTCAAACAGGAACCTCAGAAGCAAGTTTCACCAAAGAATATAAGAGATGGAAGAATCATAAGAATTGAATACACAGTAGAATAAATTATTACTTCAGTCAAAGAAAACAGTAAATCTAAAAATATCCTGATGTAAAACATCCAGGAAATCTGGGACAGTATGAAAAGGCAAGATATAAGAATAATAAGAAAAAGAAGAGAGTAAACCCAGGTCAAAGACATAAAATATTTTCAGGAAAATCATTTAAAAGTTTTCTAAACTGAAAAAGGAGATATCTAACTTGGCCCAAGAAGTATACAGAACACCAAACAGACTGTACTGGAATAAAAAGTCTGCAGCACATAATACCCAAAACACTAAACATACAGAATGTGTAGTATAAATGAATTTTCTTAGAGGTCTAAGTAACTGAGCTTGAAATATATTTTTCAAATTATTAAGCATCACCAAACTTATATTTTGAATTCACAGAATATCCTCTTATTGTTACGGATGCTGCCAGAGTAATTTCAGAAAGTGGGAAGCTTTTTACAAAATCTCAGTTTAACGTAGTCAAAGGCAACAGCATATTGTGATCCCCAACAACATTATTTTGAAATGGCAGTGTGAATGCTTCCAGCCTTGTGTTCACAGAGAGTCAAACAGCAGAAATAGAGCAATCACCTAAGTGAATCTCAGTTCTACAGACTTTCAGCAAATAGCTGAAAACATATTGGCTAGAATAAAGATGGTGGAAGAATAGCAATAGTCTATTAAACTTCCTTTTTAAAAAAATTCAGATGCAAAATTTCAGAGGCAATTATATCCATTAATGCCAAAAACATTTCAAATATGATATAATCACAAAAGCAAATTAGAAAACAAAAATACAAACAAAACCAAGATTTGGAAATATGTCAGGCAATAGTGGGTGCTTTAAATGAGGTACAGTGTTACTATTCTCCAGGACAAAGTTCACCACAGGTAAGATAGCATTGTTCAGATAGAAAAGGCCCTGCTTAACTTGAATCTAGCAAAGCACACTAGATGGCCTTCAGATTAAAGTATATCTTCAGAAGTCTAGAAAATAATTAAACAGAATATATCAATGCATATAAATTAATGCTTTCTATAAAAACAGATCCCACAATAAATTGTGGCATTTTGTACTAAGACTTGGAAAGCAAGCTAAGTGTAGAGGCCTGGAATATTGCATCTATTATATCAGTTTGCCAAGATGTTTGAGAAGATGACAGAGATTCTTAGGAGCATCATTTGTTTTATGAATTATATTGTACAATAATATGAAGTCAACTATTGGAAACAAATGAAAGTAATCTATGAAAAGAAAATAAACCATGATATGAATGCAAACTCAGAAATGAGAACTCTAAAGTCAATTTTGAATGAATAGGAAATGCAACATATATGTCACAAATTAATTTAAATAAAACAGTGTTCCCTCTATGGATCAACTTCAATTCAAAATCTACAAATTAGATAGGATGGAAAAATACAAGAGATTGGCTGAAATTTAAAATGCCAAAACAAGAAGACAAATAAATATGTATTAAACAACACACCCTATGAATTACAAACTTGAATGTAAATTATTCTTACCACTTCTTTAGTTTTGTGGTTTTCGTCAAGAACTTAAAACAAAACTACAATACTATCTTGCTATAGAAGTTCCAAGGGAACAATGAAAAGACCCAGTGCAAGCACACCACACAGACACTGATCCATCCTTGTTTGACGCAGGGATACTCACCACAAACAAGTTAATAATCAGCTTAGATATCCATCAAGAGATGAATAATGAAGAGGTGGTATGTAGCTGTGGTACAGTTTCTTTTATCCACATAGAAGAATGAAATCATGTTTTTCTTAGGAAAATGTAAACAATGGGATATCATCATATTAAGCAATAAGCCAGATTTCAAAGTCATTAGTTACATACATACTCTTATTTGTGGACTTCAGATTTTGTTCAGATACACAAAATTTGTGTGTGTGAGTGTGTGTGCATGTGTATGTGTGTGTGTGTGTGTGTGTGTGTGTACGTGTGATGGAAAGGCAGGCAAACAGAAACAGCAGAAAGAGAATACATGAGTAGTTCCAAGAATAACTGTGTAAAGATGAAGAGTAGTGGGAAGAAATCAGGTAATCGAATCAGATATTGCTTGGTTAGTACTGCAGGCTTTGTGCCACTATGGCACTAACACATATTTTAGGAAGGTCACCATTGTAGATCTAAGTGTTTGTAGCTGGACTGATATTGACATTTCTCATCTGGTAGCAAGCACAATAACCTGGATAATTTGGAGGTGCCATTAGGCCCTGTGACCATCAACTTGGTTAGATATAAACCAGTCCTCATACTGAAAGCTTCATTTGGTAATGAGAGACAGCTGTTTGGGGCTCCATCTCTGTTACTTTGGTGATTTCAATCACCTTCATATATGTATTTTTATTAGCTTCTACTGTATTAGGCTTCCATATGACCCCTTAAATGGCCCTTAGTTTCAGCTGTTTATTTCTGTATTCCCTTCCTTATTCACCTTTTCTCTCTTATTCCTCTTTTGATCATTTCATTCCTGTCCCCCTACACACATCTAATCCATCCATAAGTATCATTTCTTCTTCTTAGGGAAATGACTCTCTTTCCCCATAGGCCCTTGCTACTTACCTAACCTCTGTTGTTATATGGGTTGCAGTTTTCTTTAACAGGTAACATCTACATATAAATGAATATGCACTTGTCTTTCTGGGTCTAGGTTACCTTATCCAGGGTAATTGCAGGTGGGAGTAAAAAACTATAGAGTCACAAGAGAAAACAGAGTGGCCATTCTTCAGGATGCTGAGGATACATCTACCTCAAGGTTTGCTATCACTCCTGGACATACACATAAAGGGTGCTTCACCCTACTACAGATGAACTTGTTCAACTGTGTTTACTTCAGCTCTTTTTATAATAGTCCAAAATTAAAAACAATCTAGATGTTCATCAACTGATGACTGGATAAAGCAAATGTATATCTACACAGTAAAATATGAACCAGATACTTAATAAAGAAAATTTTCTTAAAACTGACATGCATGACAGGAGAAAAACCAGGAGACCTTGACCCTACACAAAGAACTACAAGCAAATAAGGAATGCAATAAGTGGGAAAAATAGTCTTCCCTAGGAAGAGCATAGCAATTAGTTATCTAATAGTAAAAGATTTTCAGCCTTGATCAATAAATATAAGTAACATTATACAAACTGAGAAGATTACTTAAGTCTAAAACAATCTACAATCTGCATTAAAATCTCAGGAGAGATTAATTTCATATTCTATCAGAATTATTCATAAATTTGTATTAAAATCAAAGAACAAAGATTAAGTCAAGTATATTTGAAGAAGATTGTCAGAATCACTTAAATTTATGAATAATCTAAAATATGTGCTTTTCGTTGAAGCACAACACTGTGAACTTAAAAATAGACCCCTACAAATGTGCCTACTTTACTTTTGATAGTCACAAAGAAATTAATTAGCCTTAAAAATCAAGCCAAACAAATGGCTTCTATCAAAATTCTACATCCTTAGTTAAACATAAAATGTGAAATTGTTAAGTAATAATAAAACTATAATAGAATTTTAGCATCTAGTACTAAGCAGAGTTCTTACAGGTAATACAGAACAGAATCTCTTAAAATATTTCTAACCAGACTCTAAGCAATGTTTTCTCCTGTACGCTAATATTTATAAGAGAACAAACTTCAAACACATAAATTAGAGAAAATGTTGCAAAAAAGAAAAAATATATATACATAAAACAAATTTTAATTTAAATAATCAAAATTTCCAATTAGAAATTTTAAATTAGAAGAGATGTTTTTGCCAAAGACTATATATAAAATGGTGAATAATCACATTTTATACAATAGGAATATGCTAATTAAAACTATAAAAAGATGTCATTAGTAATTGGCAAAAATTTTATTTATGTAGAATTAATGAGAGCCATGATACAAAGGACTATAACACTTCTGTGAAAATACAAAATAGAAAATTCTTTTCTAGATACATAGAGTTTCTTAAAAGATTAAAAAGTGTTGCCAAATAATTCCAAAATTTTATTCTAAGACTTATGGTTGAGAATAGTATATTCTACAAAATTAATTTTATTCAGTTCCTAACTATAAATTGTACAGATATTCATGCTTTAAATAATGAACAGTTAGAAAAAAATCAGCATTCTCATGCTATCACCATGAGATATTACTGGTAGAAAAAATAATGATTTTTTAAAATATCAAGGAGATACACCCTGGATAAACCACTATATAACTCTGTGGAGTAAGAATCCTATCGATTCAGAGTGTTTATTTCAATCTCAACCATATTATTTTTCTTTAATAAAATTTTGATTTATCATTCAAGTGCAAACAATATAAACATTTTTCAGTATAAAGTACATGCCTATCAGTTTATATTCTTCTGTATTTTTTACCACCATAAAAACCTAGAGTATTTAAATTATTCTCTAAATAAACATCATATCTATTAACATTTCCAGCTCTTTCATTCATTAATTAGCAGTTGTTTTTGCATAATATTTGAATATCAGATTTTAAAGTATTTCAAAACTGCCTGATACTTAAATTGATATTTGTTGAATTTCATGAATCAAAACAACAAAATAATCATCTTTATTGAACTTTATTCAAAAGAAGATGGGATGGGCTTTCATTAATTTGTCTTTTCAGTATTTAGCAGTGACTCATAATCTGCAGGGTAAAAGTCTGATGGTTTTCAAAACTTCTTTTTCTCTTAAATTTTCATTATTTCTTTGAAAGTTTTATACAATGACAGTGTGTTTTGGTCTCACTCACCCCTTCCACCAGCTCTTCCCCAAGCCACCCTACCTTCCCTAGCCGATCATGTTTGTGCCCTTCATAATGAAATAAAATAAACACAGAGAACAATGAGTACTGTTGACATATTCTTGGATGTGTGGTATCCCACTAGAGTTGTAAAAATAGCCAAATGCAGTTACCCTATAACAGGGCAACAGTGTCCCTACTTGATTCCAAAGGCCAACACATTCAAACTCCCATGGCAGGAATGGGTTATTTCATTTGACAGTTTTGACCAATAAGGCCGCATAAAACCCAAACACTATAATCTATGGTCAGTGCTCCTGTTTAATACTCCAGAACTTGATAGTAAGTATGACCCAATTGCTAAGGATTTCATGGAAGTGAGCCATAGAACAAGGGAAATAAAACTGGTACTGACATAAAAGCTTTACCCGTACTTGTTATTTTCAGGGTATTTGAAGAAGAGACCCAGCTATGAACACTACTACCTACCATAGTCACTGGTCAAGCTAGAGTCACCACTGTTTTTTGTTTTTGTTTTTAATTTTGATAATCTTTCTTCTTTTCTTTTTTTAATTGATTTTTATTGAGCTCTACATTTTTCTCTGCTCATCTCCCTGCCTCTCCCCTACCCTCTTCAACCCTCCTGCATGCTCCCAATTTAATGCCTGTTAACTGCTGTTTTCTGTAAAAGTAAAAACGGGTTATGTTCTTTCTTATTCCAAAGCCAAAAGCCAGGAACAGTTACAATCATTCAAAGTGTAACTACAGTCTCCCAATGCAAATCCAAATACTGTGGTCAAATGTCCAATATGTTGAAACCGCTTGTGATATGCTGGGCACTAAAGGACAACACACTTCTCCAGCTCTGCCAACTACAGCTGTCAGGTAAGGCTGGCTACCTTCTACACCCACTACTGTCCTCAGCAGACGGTTCGTTGTTCCGGCACCTCTAATATCCGGAACTGCCAGTGCAACTGAGGCTGTACTTTAAACAAATGGCTTTCCTGGCCTCTTTTCACGGACTCTGACCCTGCTACACAGTGCCCTGCTTCAGCTGCTACACAAATCTGTCAGTCTTATATCTGGCTTGTCTTCAAAACCAGCTGGGTACTATTATACATTGCCAGAATTTGTCTGCCAGATTGAGGTATAGACATTCCTACACTTCAATACCTCTCCTACATGTTACTTCTGTGTGATGATCTTGATAAAATACTGTCCTGAGGATTTTATTCATTGACACTGATCTCTTAGGAATCACACCTGATTTTTAGTCCCATCTGACCAGAATTTATTTGCCTCTGTTGTGCTCACCCCTTTGACACTGAAAGCTACTTCTTCAGTCCCAACATCATAGTGACCACAGAATTTTAGTCAAAATATCACAAGGGTAGACCTTAAATCGTTTCTTATGTTCCAGGCCCCATAGTAAACTCATGAGTCAGACCTCCATTGTCATTGTTATTTAGATACTTTTATTATCTTCAGAGATCTAAAACCACAACAAGAGATTATTAATCTCTGACTACTCATAGCCATTTCCTACTCAATGCTCTAACATCCTCCATTAAATTAGACTAAGATACAGAGACTCACATGGTCACCATTATAGCATCAAAACCACTATTCTGGTAACAATTTCTATTCTAGTTTCTTTTCTGTGGGTTGATGAAACGTTCAGACCAAAACAGCATAGTGAAAATATTTTAAGTCTAGGCAAAGATTACTTATTTGGTGTACACTTCCAGATCAGAATTCAGCATTAAGGCTGAAGGTGAGAATTCATGGAAGAAACCAAGGAAAATCCTGCTTGCAGACTTACTCTGACTTACAGGATAATGCTTATGTAGCTTCTCATATACCAAGATCATCTGCCTTGGTATGGTTCATGGGAAGCTGGGCCTTCTTATATGAATTATCAGTCAAGGAAATGTTCCACAGTCATGCCAACCAGAATTTTGATCTAGGTGGTTCTTCTATTCCAGTTCTGTCTTCCTAGTTGACTCTACAGTAAATCGAGTTGACCATAAAAGCCAACCAACACATTTAGTGTCTACCAACAAAATGACACTCTGAGGCTGCCTTACTAGAAATAACCTTACCCCAAAGTTTTACCTGAGAGTCAGGTAAAACTCTCCCTAACTCAAACTCCAAACACAAATTTTAGGTTGTGTTTCTGATTAAGGTTTGTAGGAGCCCATACTCATGTTCCTTCAATTTGATAAAACACCTTAAATAACTCAAGTAAATAATTTTGAGCATAATTGCACATATATTATAAAAATATCATAATTCATGCAGGTGAGTATTAAAGTGGAGAAATTATATGGTGGAAGCAGTACTATGGTACCATGCTCCCAAGAGGCTTCACTTTAGGAAACTCTGTGATGAACTACCCTGAATCCCCCTGAACCCAATGCTTTTAAGTTTTCATTGGTGATGGCTTTTGGTGTTAAACTCTAATTTATGCCTTTATTACTTCCCTGGGGAGAAGTGTGACTGAAAGTTACACTCCATTTTAAAGTGAACTCAGGGAGAAGAGTTTGGATGAACGTCAGGGCTAAGTACACTGCTTTGAAAACTATTGAAAAGGGCATTTATGAAAAATCGTAAACAATGATGGGAATGATTCTCTCTTATCACATATTATTTGGGCAAAATTATATTGAAAAATATCATTGTTTAAAAAAAATTCCAACTCAATATTCAGTGAAAATATTTGAGAGTTAAATGGGAGTAAACATATTTTCAGATAGTGGAATAATAACAGTGACCTAAAAGGATTTAAAAGGAACAAATTCCAAGCAAGAATAATGTCCTTCCCTTATTGCCACAGTGTAAAGTTTCATATTTTATGGGACATTGACTACAGCCCTTAGGAAGCATTTATCTCAGATATGATGGCAAACAAAGTATAAACAAAGTAGCTCACTGGTCCTATATAAAAGCTTAAGAGCTGGACATGAAAATATATGCTATTTCTAAGTCAATTAAAGACTTCCTAAAAATTCAAAATATGTGGAGCATGCATGGTTAATCAGTACTTTCTGACATGGCATTTAACAATATTAGGCTGTAGAGATATGGTGATATAACTTCTATTCAAGCTTTTCATAATCTAAAATTTATGAATAATCTTGGTTCAACAAGACTCTAGGCAAGAATCCTAAAATAGACTCTGAATTTATCATCTAGTAAATACCTATAAAGTGACATAAGATGCTGAAAAACAAATGTTAACTTATTTACCAAGGAACAAATATCTTAAAAGGGTTTGTTTGCCCTTTTGAGTGCAAAAGGAACATTTATAAAATTAACCATAAATAAACTGCCTACATAAATTTAAAAGGTGAAATATAAATTGTCCATAAATAATTAGTTTGGTACCTTTGATAACAAAAACATTTTTCACACATAATTCATAAATTACATAAGTCGTAAATAGAAATCATGACTGAAAAAAGTGATAAATTCATTAAATAAGAATATGAATTTATCAAATGGAAAAATAGCATTTATACAAGTATTAATCAAAAAATTTACCCAGGGCTTTTACTAACATTTTATGACTCAATTATATCAAAGCAAAAAACACTATGAAGGAGAACAAATATTTGAACAGATAAAACTAAATAGGCAAGTGAACACATAAAAATTAATTAGCACATTTCTCACCAGAAGATTTCAAATACAAACATGAATTTATCTAGATTTCTAAAATATCAGGACTTATACTGTTTATCATAGTGCTTTTATGCTTCTAGAACTGTAATGAATTGTTGTTTAGAATTAAAAATAATAAAATCAAAAGATGTATAAGAAATTTTATGACCACATTTGAAAAAATAGTTGAAAGTCTCATAAAATATTAATCATATGTTTGATATGTTTCCTACTCTTTTATCAATAATTACAGGGTAAAATGGAAATATTTTGACAATAATTGAATATTTATGTACTTTAATTGTTGGAAGATAGGAATTCTAGGAAACTTCTCTGTACTAGTTAGTTAAAAATTCAGTGGTAAACAATTATATCTTTGACACCATCTCTCTAACCCAAACCAGAAAAGTTAAAAAAAAATCTTTATATTGTAGAATCTTGTGATTACTACTTTCATAAATGATTAAGAAATTATCGTAAATGTTAAAGCAGAAACTATGGGATACATGAGAGGATGCATTCTTGTCACACAATGTAAATAAAATGTAATCTTTAGGAAATATCATACAAATTAATATTTATAAACATAATTTCCTTAAAATGTATTAAGCTTCAGAAAGTCAAGGAAGTGCTAAATTCTTTTCTAAGATGGCAGAGATTAAAGTAAAATGTGATTCTGAAGTGGACATTTGTGTGTACAAAGGATATAACTGAACAGTTAATGATGTGGAACAGAGTATAAAGCATAGATGACAGTACTGCCCATCAATGAAAGTGTCCTTACTAACCTATCCCTGCTTTTGTGATATAAGAGATTTCCTCTTTGGCCGAAAATTTGCCTTAATGTACTTAGGAGTGATGGGAATCAAGCTACCTGTGGTGGTTGGTTTTGACTGTAAAGATCATAAAATCAAGCATGACTGTACTCTCAAAGATCAGAACCAACTCATGATGAAAGAATGAGGGAAAAAAAAGCATTCATGTACACTGGGCCAGAAAGCAAGCAGGTGTTATTATCTGACAAGATAGATATCAAGCTAAGATAACTATACACAACTGTGAAGGAACATACTGACTGTGATAGCTGCTTTCCAGACACATAAGAGATTACCTGGATTATGTTAATTGAGTTGGGAAGATTCACCATAAAATTAGGCAGCAACATTCCAAATGGTAACTGATGTTGAAGGGAAAATGAGTTTTCTCCAGTGGAGAATCATTGAGTAAACAGACCATTCTCAAAGGCAAGCTCCATGACCAGCAGCAGAGAGCCAATGCAAAATGAATTCAGTAGTATTTAGGAGGATTTTATCTCATAATGCTATGTCTGAACAATTTTTAAACTTACAAATCTTTGTGTTTATATTATGGTCTCATATTTTGTTTTTATGGGTTTTCTGAGTGTATGAATATGTTTGTCTCTATGTCTGTATGTGTTTCTCCTTTGGTTATTTGGTTTGGTTTTGTTCTATTCTACTCTTTGCTTTCTTCAATTTATTTTATTATTAGATGTCTGTTTGCTTTTAATGAGAACAAGAAAAGAAGGTGTGAGTTAGGATCAGAGGGCATGTGGGAGTACCTGGAACTGGGAGAAGTTCATGGAAGGAAAACACTAATCAATATTTTATATGAAATAAATTTATTTTCAAGTTAAAAATATAAACAAATAAAAGCTATGTAAGCACATAAAAACTAGCTCAATAAAATTCTTAGGCTTTGAATGATTAAATTATCAAATATTCTCATTTTAGTAGACAGCCTAATATATTGAGATAAGTTACTTTTACTCATATGGTGCAGAAATCCTAAAAGTTCTATAACATAACTATTTTTCATAACCTTCAATAATATTCCATTTGAAAATATTTTCAAAGACTTAGATTTATTCCCCCATTAAAGTAAACAGTGAATTGTACAATAACTCTGTGCTAATAATGTTCTGAAAATGAATTACTATCAAACAGTGCCACAAAGTATATTTCCTCAATTACACTCTGAAATTTTTACAACATTAAGAAAAACTGAAGAATTTCATGAAGAAAGTAAGTATAAGAAAAAAGAGTCATTAGTCCATTCTTCTAGAAGATAAATTGCAAGGGCAAATTAAAAATTCCAACACTGTTAACTGGGGAACCTGACCACTGGCAAATCCTCTAGCTAGAAAAAGTATTTTCATGGTTTGACATCAAAAAACTGTAATGATTGAGGGCTTTGCAGTGACCAAGGTTCAGATCTTCACAACAAAGGAAAAGGTAAGTTCTAAAAGAATTCTTGACCCGCACATGAATGCCTAGAAGACACAGGGCTTCAACAATTACCTATATTATTATACAACATCTATACAGAAGTATAAGAGTTTAAAAAATAATTTTAAAACAAATCTTACATAAATGTTCAGAATTATATTATTTTCAGATGTCCTTAAATTTTACCATTTCACTTAGCTGATAAGATAATTGAATAAACTCATACTTCCTTTCTTCACAAAACTTACAGTGTATTCAATGTCATAAACTACTCTCCAAAATCCTTTATCAGTACTAATCATATCAATATTATCAAATCAATTAACTTCAAATTTATTTATGCTAAAATGTTATTGCTTTACTTTGAAAACTTAAGAGTTTCTTCTAATAATATCTTGTAGCATCTAATATCAAAGATTGATAAATTATGTATTCTTGAAATATAAACTTTATTGAAATTTTGTTTGCAATGCTGATTTTAACTACTGATTTACTAACAATATGGCATTGAACAGGGAGTTAACAGTGCATCCAATGTGAAACACATAATATACTGGGCACTTTTGTCTTTAATGATTGTAATTGTATAAATTCTTGATCACTGAAGAAAAATAAAGGGGGATGAATATTCTTACTATGATAATTCCTCAAAACACCAATTATTATATCGCGCATTTGTGGCACACAGGAGCCTCAGGGAAGAAAGATTTAGTTGATTCAGTTGGCCATGTTCTCCTGTGTCTCCATCCCGTCTGGCTCTTATAATGCTTCCACTCCCTTTTCTTGGTGTTCTCCGAAGTTGTAGGGGAGGGCGCAAAAAGAGACCATCAATTTAGCATCTCTTTCCACATAATATCTCACTGTGGGGCTCTGTACCTTATCCCAACAGCAGTTGGAGTCAGCCCCACTGATGGCAACTGGACAAGGCACCAATCTATGAGCATAGCAGAATATCATTAGGAGTTTTTTGTTGATTTTTTTAAAAATTGGTGTTTGCTTCAACCCTAGGTTTCTGAACTAGCCAGTCTCTAACGCCTGACCATTCAAGTAATGGAGGGCATTGGCTCCCTCTCGTGGCCTGGGCCTCAAGTTAAACCAAACATTTGTTGGCTACTTTCACAAGTCCTTTGCCACCATTGCCTCAGCACATCATGGAGGCAGGACACATTGTATGTGGAGGGATCTGTGGCTGGACTGATGTCCAGGTTTCTCTTTTCCCAGCCTGTAGAGTATATTCTCACACCAAAGGCCATAGAGCATAGTGAAGTCTCCATTCAGAAACCAGCTTGAACTACCTATGTTCAATAGCTTTGTGTATGTTGTCCTCAGCAATGGAGTCCTGCTTTTAGTTTTCACAGAGCAACCTTCTGTGCTGTCATCAACGTGGACTCACAGAGACTAAAGAAGTAATCAGGGCCAGCATCGATCTGCAACAAGTCCTCTGCATATATGTTATGACTGTAAGCTTGCTTTTCTTGTGAGACTTTTAACAGTGGGAAAAAGTGGATCTCTGACTCTTTTCCAGCTCTTGGGTCTCTTTTATTCCTACTGGGTTGCCTTTTCCAGCCTCAATATGAGGTTGCCTTGTCTTGCTGTATCTTGTTTTTTCCTGTTTGATTGTCATCTTTGGAGGCCTTATCTTTTCTGAAGAGAAAATGGAGGGAGTGGATCTGGGGGAGAGGGAAGTTGCAGGGGGCTGGGAGCAGTGAAGAAATGGGAAACTGTAGTTGAGATATTTTGTATGAGAGAAAAAATAATTTTCACTAAAAAAAAAGAGATCAGGAGAGAGGTGAAGGGAGGGAAGGAGGAAGGGAGGAAGGGAGGGAGAAAAAAAAGAAAGAATAGTCCTTTCCAGCATTTTTTTCTCTGAGTTTACTCAGAGAAAGTTTTGATGC
Organism: Ondatra zibethicus; assembly: GCA_004026605.1. Lineage (NCBI taxonomy): Eukaryota > Metazoa > Chordata > Mammalia > Rodentia > Cricetidae > Ondatra > Ondatra zibethicus. Next base: position 12,376 of record PVIU01010492.1, on the reverse strand, counting down.
AGTTGACAGCAGAATATGATTATGTGCTGAGAGCTTACAATAAGCACAACTACATATTGCTAGCAAATAAAATCAAAAAGTTAGTCTATTGTATTTGATCAGAAATGAAAGAGATATATGTTATACTGAAATATCAGCATCAAGACACTTGTAAGTACCAACTATAAGTAAAAAATACTCTGCAAACAAACAATGATTCTAATAGTGATTTTGGAAGGTTTTTTATGATGTCCTATAGGGGAAGATAAACACCCTACTAAATGTAAGAATACACATTATAGCACAATTCAAAGGCATGAGTTGAATTTACACAATGAAACCTTAATAGACAATTTCAATAGAGGGAGTTTCACAAGTTTGCAGCCTGCTTAAGATATAGCTACATGGTCTTCTGTTGAAAATACTCAAAAATATTTCACTGAAGAAAAATGTCCTCAGTTCAGTTATGTTCTTTACTGACAAAATAATACACAGTATGTTTAATAATTTAGTGATTTTTAAAATAATTGAAGGTAAATATTAGTTTAAATTAATGTGCTTAATAATTTTGTCATTTTTAAAAACTGAATGTTTAATTTATATTATATAGAATTATATACAAATATGAATTGCTTTTTATTTTATTTATTTATTTATTTATTTATTTTTGGTTTTCAAAACAGGGTTTCTCTGTGAATTTGGACCCTATCCTGGAATTAGCTCTGTAGACCAGGCTGGTCTCAAACTCACAGAGATCCGCCTGCCTCTGCCTCCCGAGTGCTGGGATTAAAGGCGTGTGAGCCACCACCGACCAGCACTTTTTATTTTTAAATATACTAAAATGATAAATTATAAAAAATAATTCTCATTTCTTTCCACAGAAACATTGTCTGTGCATTACAACCAATGACCAGCATGTCAAAATATCTCTAAAAAGCAGTCATGCTAATCCAATCTTTGTGGTAATGGACAGCTCAAAGGTGCATTCAAAGAATGATAATTATTTCTGAAAAAGGTACTTAGTAAACTCCCTGAGACTGGTAAAGCTATGGATTGTGTAGGAGAACCTCCTATGCCCTATTAACAAACCAGCATAATTCTAATTTCATTCTAAATACACAACTTTGTGCCACAGATAAATGTAGTCTCATTCCTCATCAAAAATGCTCTCTTTTTTTTGTTTGCTTGTTTTGTTTTGTTTTGTAGCAGAAAGGTCACTATAGAAAACACAATTAGTCAACATATCAAGCACAACTAAACATGATTTAACAATCCCAGTGGTACATCTACAACACAACTACTGCATCTAAGACTTGGGGGTCACTGTAGAAGGGGATGCACAAAACTTGGGGGTCACTGTAGATGGGGATGCACAAAAATTGGAAGAGTTAGAGCACCACACATTCTGTTTCGTATGGTATCTCTTATGCATTGGGAGACTCATTAGTAAAATCATCTAGGCATCCTATTTTTTGTTGAAAGCTGAATTATTGATTAAATATGATCAAAATTTTAGGAAATCCATGTTATATGTCTCTCATTATAATAATTTTTGTAGGTAATATCTTCTAAAGAATTTTCCTACTTAGTGTAAAATTTCAAATATAGGGACAGAGAATTGTTAATTTGATCAATTTAATGAGCACAAAATCCTCATGAAAAGAATTACATAAGAGAGTACAAAAAAGCATAAGAGACAGAAGTGGTGGATGACTACCCGAGAACAGTGTCTTCTTCACACAGTAGGATGGTTACACATATGAATTCACTGCATTTGTGACACCACAAGCAAGATCCAGGGGCGCCTAAACCAGACCAAAACTCTGCAGAGAGAGGGGTGTTTGAGGTAAAGCTCAACACCTAACTGAGGACTTGAGGACAAGTCTCAGCTTCTGTGAATGGAAGGGTGAATTTTCTTTAAAATTGTAGGTCCTGATTATTCCATCATGCTCTAGCGGAAGGTCACATATCCTGTAATATTTGGGCAGCACACATGCTTTTGATGGGAAAAAATAAACAAAAAGAACAGAAAGTTGGGTGAAAAGGAAGAGGAGGTGGCTTACGGGAAGAGTTCGAAATAAGAATAAGAGGTGAATATAATCAAATCACATTGTAAGAAATTACCAAAAAACTAATTAAAAATAACTCAACTAGAAGCCAAGCTGGTGCCTAACAAACCTTCACTATACTGACTAGCATACATGGCACTGGAAAGGACTCTGAACTTTATCAAAGGAGAAGGGTGAACATCAGCACACTTACAGACGCTTCGATCTAAAATAATGACACACCTGCAAGATATGTGGTTCTCAGCTTTCCCAATGCTGTGACACTTTAATGCAGTCCTTCATATTCTGGTGACCCTAACTATAAAATTATTTAATTTTTACTTCATAATTGTAGTTTTGCTACTTTTATGATTCATAATGTAAATACATGTATTTTTTGATGGTAATAGGCAACACCTGGGAAATGTTCATGTGACCTCTCAAGGGGTGGTGACCCACAGGTTGAGAACACTGCACTAGTGGTACAAAACTATTCAAAATAACTAGATAATATCTGACTGTATTTAAGGCCCTCTCCATGAAATATTATTTGTCCTGGTTAGTTTTCTATTGCTGTGAAGAGATACCATGACTATAGCAACTATTATAAAGGAAAACATTTAATTCAGGTGGTAACTTACAAATTCAAAGGTTTACTCCATTATCACTGCAGGAAGCATAGCAGTGTGCAGGCAGACATGGTGCCTGCTCCATCTTGATCAGAAGGTAACAGGAAGTAGAATATGGCACTGGGCATGGCCTGAGCAATTATGGGATCTCAAAATCCACTCCTACAGTGGCATATTTCCTCCAACAAAGTCACACCTACTCCAACAAGGCCATACCTCCTAATAATGTCATTTCCTATGAGGTTATGAGGGGCAATTGCATTCAAACTACCAAATTCCACTTGCTGGCACTCTTAAGCCTGTAACAATATCGTAATGCAAAATGTATTTAGTTAAGCGTCAGAGCTTTCCATAGTCTATCACAGTCTCAATAGTGTTTTATTTTTTTATTATTTATTTATTTTTTTATTTTTCCATTCAAAAATTTCCACTTCCCTCCCTCCTCCCATTCTCCTCCCTCCCCCTCCAGCCTTAAGAGAGGGCAGGGTACCCTGCCCTGTGGGAAGTCCAAGGCCCTCCCCCCTACATCCAGACCTAGGAAGTTGTGCATCCAATTAGACCAGGGTCCCAAAAAGCCAGTACATGCAATAGAAACAAGTCCCATTGCCTTTATCAAAGGCTTCTCAGTCAACCCCCTTGTCAGCCACAATCAGAGAGTCCATTTTGATCACACGCTCCTTCAGTGCCAGTCCAGCTGGATTTGGTGAGCTCCCATTAGATCAGGGACACTATCTCAGTGGGTGGACCAACCAACCCCTCACTGTCCTGACTTCCTTGCTCATCTTCTCCCTCCTTCTACTCTTCAACTGGACATTCAGTTCTGATGTAATTCTCTGTCTCTATCTCCATCCAACGCCAGACAGAGATTCTATGGTGATATTTGAGATAATCATCAGTGTGATTATGAGGCAAGGCCAGTTCAGGCACCCTCTCCTCTGCTGCCCAAGGACCTAGCTGGGGACATCCCCGTGGACACCTGGGTTCCCTTCTAGAGCTAAGTCTCTTGCTACACCTAAAATGGCTCCCTTCATGTAGATATCTTCTTCCCTGCTTCTATATCTGCCCTTTCTTCATCTCAGCCCTCCTACTCCCACAAGCACTCCCCAATCCTTCCCTACTGCCTTCTCTTTCCCCCTCTCCCCTTCCCCCAATCCCACTCCCACCTCTTCCGCCACCCCATGCTCACAACTTTTGCCTGGCATTCTTGTCTGCTTCCAATTTCTAGGTGGATTTATATATATTTTTTTCTTTGGATTTACCTTGTTTATTGGCTTCTCTAGGCTTCTGAACTATAGGCTCAATGTCCTTTGTTTATGGCTAGAGTCCACTAATGAGTGAGTACATACCATATTCGTCTTTTAGGGTCAGGGTTATCTCATTCAGGATAGTGTTTACTATTTCCATCCATTTGCATGCAAAATTCAATATGTCATTGTTTTTCACTGCTGAGTAGTAGTGTAATGTGTATATATTCCATACTTTCTTTATCCATTCTTCCACTGAGGGGGATCTAGGTTGTTTCCAGGTTCTGGCTATTACAAATAATGCTGCTATGAACATAGTTGCACAAATGAATTTGTAATATGGTTGGGCATCTCTTGGGTATATTCCCAAGAGTGGTATTGCTGGATCTTGAGGTAGGTTGATTCCCAATTTCCTGAGAAACCGCCACAGTGATTTCCAAAGTGGTTGCACAAGTTTGCATTCCCACCAGCAATGAATGAATGTTCCCCTTACACCACATACTCTCCAGCATAGGCTATCATTGGTGTTTTTGATTTTAGCCATTCTGACAGGTGTAAGATGGTATCTCAAAGTTGTTTTGATTTGCATTTCCCTGATCGCTAAGGAAGTTGAACATGACCTTAGATATCTTTTGGCCATATGAACTTCTTCTGTTGAGAATTCTCTGTTCAGTTCAGTACCCCATTTTTTAATTGGGTTATTTAGAATTTTAATGTCTAGTTTCTTGAGTTCTTTATATATTTTGGAGATCAGACCTTTGTCTGATGTGGGGTCAGTGAAGATCTTCTCCCATTCTGTCAGATGCCTTTTTGTATTAATGGCCATGTCCTTTGCTTTACAGAAGCTTCTCAGTTTCAGGAGGTCCCATTTATTCATTGTTGCTCTCATTGTCTGTGCAACTGGGGTTATATGTAGGAAGTGGTCTCCTGTGCCCATGTGTTGCAGTCTACTTCCCACTTTCTCTTCTTTCAGGTTCAGTGTGGTCGGATTTATATTGAGGTCTTTAATCCATTTGGACTTGAGTTTTGTGCATGGTGATAGATGTGGATCTATTTTCATTGTTCTACAGGTTGAGATCCAGTTATGCCAGCACCATTTGTTGAAGATGCTTTCTTTCTTCCATTGTATAATTTTAGCCCCTTCGTCGAAAATCAGGTGTTCATAGGTTTGCTTCCAACATATAATGGCATAGGACATAGATTACCATTTCAAAATGTAGGGAATGGAGCATAGCTAGTAAATATTGGAGCAAAACAAGACTGAAAACCAGCTTGGCAAACTCTAAACTCTGTATCTCCATGTCTGACATCAAAATACACTTCAGAACTCTAACTCTATTCAGCTATATTGACTGCAACACATTTATTTTCCCTTGGCTGGTCCACTCCCTGTTAACAGCTCTCCTAGGCGGGTATACCATGACTCTGGGATCTCTAATATCTTGGGGTCTCCAAGACAATCCAAACTTGAACTTCACAGCTTTATGCAATGGCCTCTCTAGGCCTTTATTCAGGGACACCCCTGAAAATGCTTGGCTTCAGAGACTTTTCTTAATCTCAGGGAAAAATTCCATAACCCATTTCTTTTATCCTTAACTCCAGAACCATGTGACTGAAATTGCCAATTTTTGCTGTTTCCTGGGAATGCAACATAAACATTTTGTTCAGTTATGTCTTCACCAACGTTCTGTTTTAGATAGTTAGACCAGGTTGTCCTCAATTTCAGAGATCTTCCAGCATCTATAAGTGCTGGAATTAAAGGTGAGCATCACCACACCCAAGTCTAAATTTTTCTTTAATTCCTTTTCTTAAGTTTCAAACTTAGCTGGTTGCGATCTTGCTTTGAGGTTGCTACTTTCTTTATTCCATTTCTTAATCTATTTTTCTCTTGTAATATAGGATTTAGCTCTATTCTACTACCTATTGCCCCTTTACTGATTCTGTACAGTTTGTATTTTTATTTGCACAGCTTGCTCCTATTCATTATAAATCATTAAAAGTGTAACCATATGGCAGTGTCTATTCTAAGTTGCTTTGAAATTTCCTCTGCCAACAGAATTAATCAAAATCTCTTCACTTTAGCCTCAAGCAGACTCTTCGGACAATGGCAAAAAGCAGCCATATTCTTCACCAAAATATTAGAAGAATGACCTCTAGGAAACATACTAAAATTCTCCTCTGAAAGTCACAGTTCATCAAATGACACTCAGCACCAGTGTGGCGGAGTGAAGGAGCCTGCATAGTTCTGAGAGGATACAGACCAGCACTGAGAGTAGAAATGGATCTATGCCCAAATCCCTAACCCAGAAACAAACACTAGTTAATAACTGTTCACAAAGGAAAAACTGCTGTTTTCCATTGAGTTTCATTGTCAACTGTCTATGCAAATCACTCTTGAAGGACAGCATCATGACCAGTAGTAGGTGTTCAACACGTAACAAACTCAGCAGCGTTTGGACGTAATTTGTCTCATAATGATGTGTCAGGATTTTAAAAGTTAATTAATTTAATAACTAGTTAATATTTTTCATGATTTATGATATTGGAAATTTTAGTTATATGCAATAATTTGAAACAATAAGATATTTTATATATAATTTATTTACTCAGCTACTCAACTCTTTAAGTCAATTGTAAGATGTAATCATAGCAACACCAGGTCAACATATATGACTAGATATGATTGTAATGTGAACTCAACAGATACCTATCTTGTATCCTGCCACAATACAGTTTATCAGCTGTAGGAGTTCCCTGGTAGAATTTTTGGGGTCACTTATGTATACTATCATATCATTTGCAAATAGTGATAGTGTGACTTCTTCCTTTCCAATTTATATCCCCTTGATCTCCTTTTGTAGTCTCTTTGCTCTAGCTAGAAATACAAATACTCTATTAAATACATCTGGAGATAGTGTACAGCTTGTCTTGTTCCTGATTTTAGTGCAATAGCTATGTTTCTCTCCATTGAATCTGATGTTGGCTGTAAGAGTGCTGTAAATTGCTTTTATTATGTTTAAATATGTTCCTTCTATCCCTGAACTCTCCAAGACCTTTATCATGGAGTTTGGATTTTTGGCAAAGGCTTTTCAGTATTTAATGAGAAGATCATGTTGTTTTTTTTTTTCTCTCAGTTTGTTTTTAATGTGGATTTCTTTGACAGATTTCCATATGTTGAACAAACCTTCCATTTCTGGGATGAAGCCTGCTTGTTCATGGTGGATGATTTTTTGATGTGTTCTTAGATTTGGTTTGCCAATATTTTGTTGAGTATTTTTGCCTTAATGTTTATGAGGGAGATTGGTTTGCAATTCTCTTTCTTTGCTGCATCTTTGTTTGGCTTGGGTATTAGGGTAACTGTATCTCATAAAAGGAGTTAAATAATTAGTTAGTTAGTTCCTTCTGTTTCTACTGTGTGGAACAATTTGAGGTGTATTGGAATTATCTCTTCTTTGAAATTCTAGTAGAATTGTGTACTGAAGATATCTGATCCTGGGCTTTTGGGGTTGGAAGTTTTTCAATGACTACTTCTATATTTAGGAGATATAGGTCTATTTAAATTTTTTATCTGGTCTTTATTTAATTTTGGTATATGGAACCTATCAAGAAAGTTGTTCATTTCTTTTAAAATTTCCAGTTTTGTGGAGTATAGTTTTTTGAAGTATGATCTGATGTTTCTCTAGATTTCCTCAGTGTCTATTGTTATGTTTCTTTTTTCCTTTCTAATTTTGTTAATAGGAATATTCTTTCTCTGCCTTTTTGTTAATTTGGATAAGGGTTTGTCTATCATGTTGATTTTCTTGATGAACCAACACTTTGCTTAATTGATTCTTTGCATTGTTCCCTTTGCTTTTAGTTTATTGATTTCAGCCCTCAACTTGACTATTTCCTAGCATCTATTCCTCCTGGGTGAGTTGCTCCTTTTTGTTCTAGAGCTTTCAGATGTTCTGTTAATTTGCTTCTGCCTTCTACTTCTATCTGCAGTGCTTGCTTTTACATAGGTATTGGTAAAATCTTGTTTTCTCATAAAATATCATTTTTTCTCCATCTATGGTGATCAAAAGTTTTTCTGGGTATAGTCATCTGTGTTGTCATCTGTGGTTTCTTAGTGTCTACATAATGTCTGTCCAGGACCTTCTAGCTTTCATAGTTCCCATTTAGCACTTGAGTGTTATTCTGATAAGTGTGACTTTATATGTTACCTGGCCTTTTTTTCCTTTGCAGTTCTTAATATTCTTTCTATATATTTTGTGTTTTCATTATTATATGGTCGGGAGATTTTTCTGGGGGTCCAGTCTACTTGGTGTCCTGTAAGCTTCGAGTATCTTCATCGGTATTTCCTCTTTATGTTGGGAAAGTCTTCTATAATTTTGTTGAATATATTTTCTGTGCCTTTGAGCTGGTATTTTTCTGCATCTTCTATCCATAATAGTCTTAGGTTTTGTAAACGGAGACTCTGCTTTTTCATTTCCTGGCCACCCAGACCCAAACAATTACATAGACACTATATTAATTACAACACTGTTTGGTGATTAAGTCAGGCTTCTTATTAACTAACTCTTACAACTTAAATTAACACATTTCTATTCATCTGTGTAACATCACAAAGCTGATGCCTACCAGTAAGTTTCTGATATCTGTCTCCTTCAGCAACTACATGGTGTCTCCCTCATTCAGCCTACTCTCTCTATATATATCTCTGTTCACATTTCCTCCCTGGCTTTACTCTGTCCCCAATAGCTTTATTCATCAACCAATAAAAGTAACACAATAAAGAAGTATAGTCAGAGGCCACTCGTTTGTTTCCTAGCTTCCCAGTCTGAAAATAACCACACCGAAACTGTATTAATTAAATCACTGCTTGGCCTATTAGCTTAAGTGTATTTCTGGGTAACATATCCTAAATTAACCCATCCTCATTAATCTGTGTATCGCCACATTGCTCTGGCTTACCAGGTAAAGTTCTTTCCCTAGCATCTGTCTCCTGAGCTAGCTATGTGGCTTCTTTCTGACTCTGACTACTTTCTCCTCTTTCATCTGCTTGGAACTCCCACTTTGCCCTATTCTGCTAAGCCACTGGCTGAAACAGATTTCTTTAACCAATAAAAGCAACACATATATAGAAGGACTTCCCACGCCATTTCCCCTTTTCTGTTTAAATAAAATGAAGGTTTTAACTTTAACATAGTAAAATTGCATATAACAAAACAGGTATGCAAGAATTAAATTTATGATACTTATATCTACTTTACCTTTTATCACAACTAAGGAAAACTATAACTATCTATTCTTCACCTCCATCAAAGACCCCAGAAGGATATACTATTACCTAAGTAAACAGGAAGTGCATTGTAAGCAACTTACAAATTTCTAGAATTAACAGATACATTTTGCTGCCTGGATAGTTACCCAAAGTTCTATAATGTGGCAGGCACCCATTTTCAGCCTACAGGACCATAATATCTGGCAGACTTTTCCATGATGCAGGAAATTATAAAGACAGTTTCATATGTATTGGAATTTTGTCAGTCACTTTCTTCTGTGTCCTATAGAATGTCTGGCAGACTTTTTCAGGAATCAGGAACCCTGAAGGACTGTCTCACCTTTTTAAAGCAACTTCAGCAGTCATTTTTCTGTAGGTCGGGCATGTTCAGTTCATAACATCATGTAGTCCAGGCAAGAGTCCTAATTTCTTAAAACATTTTAAATGCCATATTCTGTAGTCTTTAAAAGATCTGAAGAATATCTATCCATCTGAAATATATCGTTGTACATCTAGAAAACCTAACTAAGCTAACTACAAGTTTGACTATTATAGATGACTATCTACTAACCTGTATTACTCTATATTTCTTAATTATACATTATATTTTTAAATGAGCTGCAGAAACACATTACCTTAATGAAGAACAGAAATTTATATATATATATATATATATATATATTGATCTTAAATTGTATCAATAGACCAAGATCTATACCAGTGCAAAGTATCCATCTCTATAGCACATCCCTCTTTAAATGTAAACAAACATTTATAAACAATATTTGGGAATTTGGGGTGTAGTTCTCTTCATACTGCTCCCTGATTTTTGTTGAACAAAGTTTTGGGGTGTTCACGGCAAACATTCAGGAAGTCTTTGTCTATCAAACCACATTAGTCTGATAGGATTCCACAGGTTCTCATCCTCTGTGGAAAGAAAAGAAGAACCTCTTTCCCAAAGCAACATATCCTTAGACCCAAGTTTTAAAGTCATAATACCTTTAAAATATGTATGCTGGTTTAGCATAGCATCACACACAATGAAATGTCTCTCTGTACTTAGCTCCTTCATAGTCAAAAAATTCAAAGAATACACAATAATATACATAATCTAGACTCTGTGTGTTCCATCTTTACATGGTTTATTTTCTTTACTTCTTTTAATCTATGACTGTCTGTAATCAGTCTCTTTAAAGACGTTGTTTTATTGTTTTTAAAATGATTTACTTTTTAAAAATAACTGTCTATGCTCTTTTTCTTCTCTGGACCTCCTGAAAGAGTCAGAGCTGTTCATGCTCATGACATCCCATATAAAGGTTTGGTCTTTTCATCGTATCCCAAATTTCCTTGACATTTCTTATTATGGCTTTGTTGGCTTTAATGTTTTGTTTGAATGATGAATATATTTTCCCTATTATACCTTCAATGCCTGAGATTTTCTCTTCCATCTCTTGTATTCTGTTGGTTATACTTGCATATGTAGCTCCTGTTTGTTCCCAGATTTTCCACTTCTAGGATTCCCTTAATTTATGTTTTCTTTATTACATCTCTTTCAATTTTTAATTCTTAAACTGTTTCCTCCTCCTGTTTGATTGTTTTTTTTCTTGGCTTTCTTTAAGATAGTTATTGATTTCTTCCAATTTTTATTAGTCTTTTCTTGCATTTTTAAGGAATTTTTATTTCCTCTTGAATTGTCTCTATCATCTTCATAAAGTTATTTTTATTTTTAAGCTTATTTTTCATTCTGCTTTTTCTGGGTTGGGATGTTCAGGTCTTCCTGTTGGAGGACTAGGTTCTAATGGGGCATATTGCCCTTTAGGTAGTTGAATATATTCTTACATTGACATCTACCCATTTCTTCCTCCAATCAGTGCAATCAGTGTCTTTTCCTTTTGATCTGAATGCTGCAGTCGGTATCTATGTCTCAGGAATCCTCTCTTGGACTGATTGTTGTAGTCACTATCTGTTTCTCAGAGAGCCATTCTTGTCTGCTCTGTGTAGTTAACAGTCTGTGTTTCATGAAGTTACTGAAGACTCACTCAGGTGATTTGTGGGTTTGGTGGTAGAGTGAGACTTGTATATTACAGGGTATGATGGGGGGTGCTTGTGTTTCCCACTGTAGAAAGCTTCTCCACTTTCCAGCTTGTGTGGCTGTGGCTGGTGACACAGGGGCTGGGGTTTTATCTTACGTCCTAGGGTCTTGAAATTGGGTAATCTAGCTGGGAGACCTGTCACTCAGCTCCTGTTCTACTCTGTATAGTTGCAGCCTGTGTGTGAGGTATCCAGTGAGGTCTCAAGATTCAAGTTTTTCAATGTTAGCATAGGTATTCAATTATTTGAGAAAATTTCAATATATTAATTCTTGTGAGAAAATCAAAGAGCCCTTAAATGGTTAACGAACATGTTTCATGCTTCATTCAAATCAGAACAATTATTAATTTAGTTTTCCAGTCCAAACTTTCCCATTAACACTTTGTAGTAAAAACTAAATTATGACTGTTTTCATTAAGAAACATCTTCTATGTTGATGGTGAGCCTACAACTTGTCATTTAAGTAATTATTTTATTGTACTACCCAGAAGTCCTTAAAATTAGTGGCACAGCTGTATCTCTGGAAATGTTTACTTGTTATTTCTTCGTACTAAAATGTTCTTCCCCATTATAACACCTTGCTTCATTTTCAAATCTTAATATTTTATTTTTTAAACTGGAATTTTCCCTGGTTTTCCTATTTTTATGTGTATCGTAAGCCCAGTCTTCTCATAATTCTTTTTTTTTCTGCTGACTCCTTGAAGGTAAGCATTTAATCCTATTCATCTTTGTATTGCCAACAATATTTTCAGCACTAACAATTTATTAGATGCATAATATACAGTGTTTGAAAGATTAATTAGCAAGTATATAAAGAAAGTTTAAGGACTGGAAGGTGGGATCACAAAATGCTATCAAGAATATCTATAGTAGCTAAAATCAATCAATTACTTTTTTTTTACAATAATTTAATTATTTTTTTCCATACATTGTTTTGTTTTATTTTTTCCATTCTACGAAAGCCTGTATGCCACAAAATTGGAAAATGTAAAAGAAATGGACAGTTTTTTAGATAAATACCACATACCGAAATTAAATCAAGACCAGGTGAACAATTTAAATAGACCTATAAGTCGCGAGGAAATAGAAGCTGTCATCAAAAACCTCCCAACCAAAAAAAGC